>NW_026500383.1:0-20575 GCF_026875155.1 Cherax quadricarinatus | reverse complement strand
GAGAAAAAAAGCGAGCTCTATCTAAGGTTTGGGATGGGGGAGAAAAAGGCGGTCCCATTATTTTGGCCCATGGGGGCACGGTTCCCCGGAGGGGGCAGCTAATCCTGACCCTTTCGGGGGGGGGGTGTGGCATGCAAAGAGTACGTAACCTTTATTCGGGGCGCATGTACACACCCTCATTTACAGGCTATCTCCCCCAACCACGAACCAGGTTGCTAAGAGTTGATGAGGGGGCCCCGTCGTTCAACTATGACCAGGTTCTAGCCAATAAGAAGATGGTTTTGGCAATCGCAGAGGTTATGTGGGCACCGCTCTCCTGTCGCCCTTGTCATCCCATTCTAGAGCTGGTTGAAGCACGGTCTGCTATCTTGTGGCTTCTATTTCTGCCTTGCTTACCGTGGAGTGCACTACACTTATCACTGTACATAGTGTAAAATATTGCTGTTCTAAATTTGTGAAGGATAATATAAGTCTAAACTTTTCTGCTGTGTTTATTTTGCTCCCATTACACCCGGGATAACAGCCATTTGGAATCCTGGGTTGCAATATATATTATATATATTTATATATATATATATATATATATATATATATAAAATATGTATATATTTATTATATATGTATAATGTATATATATATTATATATGTATATATGTATATATATATTATATATGTATATATGTATATATATATTATATATGTATATATGTATATATATATTATTATGGGATATATGTATATATATATTATATATGTATATATGTATAATATATATTATATATGTATATATGTATATATATATATTATATATGTATATATGTAATTTTATTATTATATATGTAATATGTATAATATATATATTATATATGTATTATGTATATATATATATTATATATGTATAAAATGTATATATATATATTATATATGTATATATGTATATATATATATTATATATGTATAATGTGTATATATATATTATATATAAAATATTTTATATATATATAATATATTTTATATATTATATATTTTATATATTTATATATATATAATATAATATATTTTATATATATATATATTATATATATATATATATATATATATATATAATATATATATATATATATATAATTATAAATATATATATATTTTATAAATATATATATATATATATTATATATATATATATATATATATAATATATATATAAATATTATATATATATATATATATATTATATATATATAATATATATATATATAATTACATATAATATATATAATATATATTATATATATATATTTATAATATATATGTTATATATACACATATATGTGTGTATTATATATATAAATATATAACATATTATATATTATATATATATACAAATATTATATATATTTTACATTAAAAATATATATATATATATACATATATATATATATATATACATATATAAAATATTATATATATACATATATATATATATATACAAAATATATTTTAATATATATATAAATATAAAATACATTATATATATATATATATATAATATATTTTAATAAACATATATATATAATATATATATATAAATACATATATATATATAAAATATATAATATATATAAATTACATATAATACAATATATATATAAATACAATATATATATACATATATAAATTTATATAATATAATATAAAAATATATAAATATATATAAATATTATATATACTATAAATATAAATATATATATATATATATATATATATATATATATATATATATATATATATATATATATATACAAAATATATATATAGTATATATATATATAGTATTATATATATATTTTATATATATATATAATATATAAAAATATATAATTTTTAATACAATGCAGTGGTAAAATTAGATTTCAAGAATGCGTTCAATCTCCTGAAAAGAGACATGGTATTAGCAGCAGTACAAGAACATTTCCCTGGTCTCTTCCCTTTTTTTCACCCGGGTATAGCAAGGAATCAATGCTTCTCTTTGGAGAGCATGAAATCACATCATCGGAGGGTGTCCAACAAGGAGATCCTCTTGCACCATTTCTCTTCTGTATAGCAGTTAGGGAAATCACAGTCAGACTGACCAGCGAACTAAACATCTGGCTCCTAGATGATGGCACACTAGCAGGTACAAAAGAGCCCCTCCTACATGACCTTACACAGGTAATGACACGGGGACAGGAAATGGGTCTCATCCTGAATCCATCCTAATGTGAAATCATCTCAGTCAGTCAACAAGTGATAAATGCAGTGAGATCAAAACTACCAGGAGCAGCAGTCCTTGCCCCCCACAAATAGTGTCTTGCTAGGAGCACCTCTGGGAAGCAATGCCATTGACACAATTCTTAGGAAGAAATTGGAAGAGTTAAGGAGAATGGAACAACGAATAGGCAATCTGGACACCCACGATGCCTTGTACCTTCTCACAAAGTGCTTGAGTCTGCCCAGGTTGACATATTTCCTAAGATGTGCACCTTCATATGATAACCCTATACTGCACGAATATGACAGTATTCTGAGGCAGATTTTTACGAAAGTTTCTTACCTTACCTAGAAGACGGCAGTGGAACCAAGCTACACTTCCAGTCAACTAGGAGGGACGGTGTCGCAAGTATCACAGATTTCGTTACCTGCTTTTCTGTCCTCGTGTATAGCATCCAAGAGCTTGTAAGCACGAATCTCCGTGAACATCTTAGGACAATATTTGGGGTCCAAGACCAAAAAAAAATTTTTTTGCAGAATGATCTGGGATAATCGAACCCTCTGAAACCAGACCTGCCCCCCCCCCCAACCACTAAACAATCGCATGGGATGGCCCAATGTGGAAATTTGCCTCAACAATGCTTCAGAGTGTGTCGGGAAGGAAGAGCCCGCCTCCGCAGTGAGAGCCCTATGCTGGGGACTTTCTGTTGCTGTTCCCACTCAGCCTTGGCACACGTTCTCGACCCACAGACCATTCCGCATCGGTTTTTGCCCTTCGACTTGCCGCCCCTATTCTCGCCGAACACAGGTGTATTTGTGGCAGTGAAGCAGCAGAGCGATTCGGGTACCATGGTCTTGTGTGCCGAAAAATCCGAGGGAAAGATTGCAAGACATGGGAGGTTAATAACATTATCAAGAGGAGCCTCACACAGCTGGATGCCAAGCAGTAAGGGAGCCACCCCCAACAAATGCAGATCTGATGGCAGCCAGAAGCGTCCAGATGGTATACCCTTCAAGCCTGGACAGATGGGAAGCAGGTGGTGTGGGACTATACATGTGCATCTACCTTGGCTGATACCTATCTCCAATACACCAGGAGGAAGGAGGGCAGCTGCCAGCTTCAGGGAGTCACAAAAATCTAGAAAATATGGAGAACTTGCCCCCCAATTATATGTTTGTTTCCCATAGGCTCAGAAAACCCTTGGCTCGTGGGAAAGAGTGCATCAAAAATTCCTTAAGGAGCTGGGAAAAAGACTCATCAGGGTAACTAGGGATCCCAGGGCAGCTAGTTTTTCTGTTCCAGCGGCTCGTGCGGCTGTTCAAAGGGGTAATGCCTGCTGCATTTTGGGGCACACGCCCCAGCTCTGAGGAGCTGGATGAGATTTTCGCCTTTTAAAACGGTGATACACACGTAACAACATGTACCGTATATGCCACCCTTTTTATCAAACAATGTATCTCTTAAATCTTCTGTACCATATTATGTAATAAAATATTCCTATTAGTAAAAAAAAAATATATCAAAAGATGGGGTGGAGGGGGAAATGGAATATTCAAACGGCTTCAGGAAGAAATCCAAATATTCTTCCTAGAAGCCTTTTTATCCACTTCTCCGAGGCTATGGGTCCCACAATTACAACAGAGGTGGACGCATTATATATATATATATTTATATATATATATAATATATATAAATATATATATATATTATATATATATATATATATATTATATATATAGAGAGGAGAGAGAGAGAGAGAGCAAGTAGAGGGGGGTAGGGCTGACTAATATTTTCTCTCATCATCACTCCCAACCATTAAAGCCCCTGAAGTAGGCAGTTTTCAAGGAACATCTGAGACTGACTTAACGCAAAGCAGCCACTTAGGGTAGAATTTACTGGCTACTAACCACCCTCCAACGTCCAGATGCTATAAATACTGTATAGAGACTCCTCAACACCCTTCCGGCCCACCCAACCGCCCACTCCCACCCACCACTCGTACCCACTATAAGATGAGAATCATTAATTCCTTATAATTACCTGCCAAAGTTTCCGAGTGAACTGAAGTTGTGAATTGTTCCAGGCACTGTATTGTGTGATAGTTGTAAATTGTCCAGGCACTGTATTGTGTGATAGTTGTGAATTTTTCCGGCAGTTTGTGGATAGTTGGGGAATTGTTTCCGGGACGTAGTGTAATTTGGAAATTTTTTCCAGCACTGTATTGGTGATATTTGTGAATTGTTCCAGCACTGTTTTGTGTAAGTTTGAATTGTTCGGGCACTGTTTGTGGATAGTTGTAATTGTTCCAGGCCTGTTTTGGGGATAGTTTGAATTGTTCCAGGCACGTTTTGTGTAAATTTTGTAAATTTGTTCCAGGCACTGTATTGTGGGCTATTTGTGAATTGTTCCAGCCATGTTTTGTAAATATTTGTAAAATTGTTCCAGCCATTGTAGTGTGATTGTTTGAATTGTTCCGCCATTGTATTGTGACTATTTAAATTTTTCCCACCATGATTGTGTGATATTGTAAATTTGTTCCGGCACTGTATTGTGAGCTATTTTGTGAATTGTTCCAGCCAGTTTTGTATGTAGTTGTGAAGTTCCGCCATTGATTGTGAACTAGTTGTGAATTTTTTCCCACCACGTATTTATATATTGTGAATTGTTCCAGCCATTGTATTTGAGTAGTTTGAATTGTTCCAGCCACTGTATTGTGATAGTTGTAAATTTTTCCCAACCCATTGTATTGTGAGCTTTTTGTGAATTGTTCCACCACTGTATTGTGTGATAGTTTGAATTTTCCAGGCCTGTATTGTAAGCTGTTGTGAATTTTTCCAGTTATGTATTGTGTGTATTTTAATTTGTTCCAGGCACTGTATTGTGAGCTATTTGTGAATTGTTCCAGTTACTGATTGTGAGCTAGTTGTGAATTGTTCCACCCCTGTATTGTTGTAGTTAAATTGTTCCACTTTTTGTATTGTGTGCTAGCGGAATTATTTCAGCTACTTATAGTTGCGAATTTTCCACTACTGTATTCTTGAAAGTTGGAATCGTTCCAGCTCTGATTGGAGTAGTTGTGAATTGTTCTCACACATTAACTAAACAACTACTTCATTGCTTCTACTACTGCGCTGCAAATAATAATAATAATAATATAATAAAATAATAATAATATAATAATAAATTACTCCCAATAGGAAGGGTTTGTTGAGGGGGTTCGGACTTAGAAGAATGGAACAAAACAAAATATTTCGAGAGGTAAAATATGTAGTGGAGGGGAAAGGGGGGGTAGGGTCGGCCTGGGAAAAGTTGGAGGGAGAGTAAAGGGGGTTTTATGTGCGAGGTTTTTGGGACTTCCAGAAAGCGTGCATGAGCGTTTTTGACAGGATAATGGAGAAAAAGGGTTTTTTTAAAAATTGACGGCTGTTGGAGTGGAGAAAAGTAAAACATTTATGAAGGGATTCGGGGAAACCGGCAGGCCGACTTGAGTCCTGGAGTTGGAAGACAGTCCCTGCATCTAAAGGGGGGGGGTTTTAAATGTTGCAGATTTATAACGTAGTTAAAGAAACCCCTTCGGGCAAGACAGTGATGGAGTGAATGAGTAAAAGTTTTTATTTTTTTTGGGGCCACCCCCCTTGGGGGAATGGGCCGATTGTTAATAAAAAAAATTTCGAAAACAAATCAGGGGAAAACGAAAATAACTTGTGTCTTGATAATGGTCTAGATGGGGCAGAAACGTCCCCATTTTTGTCTCTGAATGAAAGTTTGTTGTGAATTGTTGCAGCCCAATTGTGGCTTTTTTTTTATTCTTTTTGTGATTTTTTTTATTTTATAATTTTCTTTCATGGATTAATCATTTTTTTATTGACAATGGTGTATTATTATAGTGAATAAGCACTAAACCCATTAGGGTCATAGAGTTGACAAAGAAGTTTAAAGATGCTTCGAGGCATTTTCGCTTGCATATACTTGTTTTTTGACCCTAGACAAGAACAACGCATTTCTATTACAGTTTTTCATTCATTATACCCGGTATACTGTTGCCAGAGAGGACAAGCAGTGAAACATAACTGTTCCAATTACAATTTACTGTTGGCAGGTGAGGAGCATATAAAGTAACAATCGTTGAAGTGATTGTGAGGTTTATCACCTTACTGGATCACGATCCACACCCGTGGATATTTAACAACGATTAATCAGGCATCGTTCATACCATCAAGTGGTGGTGGTGCTCCGGTGGATGTATTTACAGTGTTGTTCATCACATCTGCAGGAGTCTTGATAATCTTACTATGGAAGAAGTATACAGATGCACGATTAAGCAAGAAATGAAAAAAGGTAAAGAATAAAATGCACAATACCGAATGGAAAAAACACAAATAACCCCATAGAGAAAGGTTTAAACGAGGGGACTTTTTCGGCCCAAATTAAACCCATTTAATTTGAGTTTCCCAATAAAATTTAACAAAAACAAAAGGGCTTAATATGAGAAAAAAAACAGCTTTTAAATTTTCCCCTTAGACCCCTTTCCTAAAAAACAAAAAATACACCATTTTGAATTTGTATTAAAAATTAATAAATACTTTTAAAATCAATTTTTTCCTCTAGTTTTTTGGGTCGGCTCCCTATTTAAGGTTTAATATTTACCCTTTAATACCCCCGGAAAAAGTGGAACCCTGAATTCCGTTTTTTGAAAAGAGATTTTGCCCCCTGTGTCGTGTCCCCCCCTGACCCTTTAGTTTCGTTCGTTAGCCCTGACGTCCAGGGACCCGGGTTTAATATTTCGATAAAAATTTTAATACCCGCAAAAGCTTACGCCCATATTTAAGAGAAGACTTAGGGGGGGGAAATGAATATTTGGGGGGCGGTGAAATGATGCTGGGGCCCTTGGGGGGATTTTAAACCTAGGGGGAAAGCACCCCAAGGAAAGGTATACTTTATAAGAATTTGTTTTAGAGGGAGGTATACTTAGTATTTTACTTTTCCCAGAGATAAAATTTCATTTAGGACGTTTTATTTAAACCTGTACGTAGTTTGGGGGGGTTTCGAGAATAACTCGTGTGTGGGTGTAAAAAGGTTGTAAAAGGGACTGTGATGGGCCCATTTGGGGCCTTTATGTGTATGTGGTTTTTTTGGGGAGTGGGGTTGGTGGGTTGTGGTGTGTGTGTGTGGGGTGTGTTGGTTTGTGTGTGTGTGTGTGTGGGGTGTGTTGTGGGTGTGTGTGGGGTGTAGGCCCGGGGGGGAATTTAAAAAAATGTATTGCCTATAGTCACACAAAACCCACACACGACACCCACCACACACACGTACACACACGAAACACACAAGGATAACAAGACTTACACTCCACAAAACCTTCCCCCCTCTTGAGTTTTTAAACCATTCCCAACCCTAGAAACCTCCCTCCCCCCCCTATTATAGAAACCCCCCCTCCCCCCTCCCTACCCTAGTAACCTCCCTCCCCCTCTCTATACAAAAACCCTTCCTTTCCCCCCCTTCTATTCTAAAAACCCCCCTTTCCCCTCTTTTGCTAGTAACCTCCCCCCCCCAATTTTATCCCTAACCCCCCTTCCCCCCATTTTAAAAAGGGAAACCCTCCCTTCCCCCCCTCTCAATACTAAAAAACCTCCCCCCCCCCCCCTTTATGCAAGAAATTTTTCCCCTCCCCTTAAAAACCCCCCTTCCCCCCTTTTTTCCCCCGGGGTTTTTCTACAAAAAATAAAGAACAAAAATTTGCACTTTGAAAGATACTTTACAAAAAGACAGTCAAAAAACCCCAAAAAATAAATAAAAATTCACTCCCAACTTTTATCACGCCCCACTACATTTTATCACCCCATACATTTTATCATCCCTACAGTTATAGTCCACTACAGTTATCAGTCCACAACTTTTAATCCTTTCCAAATAAGTACTTTAAAGGGACAACAGTGCAAACAATATACTATAACAAACAAAAATGAAAACACTGAAAAATAAATATGTAAACAAACTGTAAAAAAACTGTAAAAACTGAAAAAACAAATGAAAACGGGAAAAACCCAAATTTACTGAAAAAAAAATTTAAAATATGTCAACAAAAAATTTACGGGTAAAAAAACAATACTTAAAAAAAATACAAAAACTTGTAAACAAAACCCAATACTGTCAAAAAAAAATTTACTGTCAAAAACAATATTTTAAACCCCCCAATACTGTAAACAAAAAATACTGTCAAAATACTGTAAAAAAAACAATATTGTAAAACAAACAATACTTCAACAAACAATATGTCAACAAAAAATACTGTAAAAAAAAACCAATACTGTTAAAAAAAATATGTCCACAAAAAACTGTAAAAAACAATACTGTAAACAAAAATCTAAAAACCCCCAATAGGGTAAAACCCAATGAAAAAAACCTGTAAACAAAAAATACTGTCAACAAACAAAAACTTTTCAAAAACCAATACTGCCCAAAAAAACAACCCTGTAAAAAAACAATACTGTCAACAAACAATCCCTGTCAAAAAAACCCCCTATGTAAACCAAACAATACGTAAACAAAAATCTTTTAAACAAACAAAATGTAACAAATTTTTCTGTCAAACAAACCCAATCCTGTAAAACAAACTGAAAACAAAAAATTATGTAAAAAAAAAAATTTACGTAAACAAACAATTTTTAATAAAAATAAAAAATCTGAAACCCCCAAATCACTTTGCTGCACAACCCTGTTTTTAAAAAAATATATAAAATTTTTCCCCCAGGGAAAAAGAAAAAAAAATAACCGGGGGGGGGGGGTTCCTAAAAAATTTTTAAAAAAGGGGGGGCTTTTATGGAAACCTTGTTGGGGAGAGGGGGGGAGCTCTTAAAACCAAAAGGATTTAACATCGTCCCTCCGCTTTCCCCTTGGGTTCAAAACCTGATTGTTTTTTAAATTCTCCCCCCCCCCACGGGGTGTATAACCCTTACGGGTTTTAGAGTCTCATTTTTATGAATAATACAAAATTTAATAAATTATAATAAAAAAAAAATTTTAAAAATTTTTAAAAATTATTATTATTATTATTTTTACAAAAAAAAAATATTAACACCAAAAATTTTAAAATTAAAAAATTAATGACAAAAATTCAAAAATTTAAATATTAACAATATAAATATAAAAAAATAAAAAATTTTAAATTAAAAATTTAAATTTATAAAAAAAAAAAGGTATGAAAAAGTGAAAAAAAAAAGTTATCAAACCCCCCTTAAAAAATCGAACCCCCAAAAAAAACCCCCCCCCCCACCCAAAACATCAGGGGGGGGGAAAACCCCAATACCCTCCCCAAATAGAAAAAAATGGGAAATTTTACTCCCTTAAAGGTAGGGCGTCAAACCCCCCCCCTTTCTCTTTTCCCCCCCCCTTCTTATCCCCCCCCCTCTCTTTTTTCTAAACCCTCCACCCTTCCCCCCCCTCCCTCACCCCCCCTCCTCCCCCCCAACCCCCGGGTTCAAAAAGTTTTTTAAACGGGTTTTTTCCTGGGAAACATTTTCCCCTTGTACAAGCCCCATTAGTTTGGGGATAAAGGACCCGTTAACCCGGAATTAAATAAGCTGTGTAGACCCCCCCTGGTTTGGGGAAAAGCTCTAAAAGGCCCCGGGATATTAAAAAAGGGCTCGGGGAGTATCTAGACACTGATAAGGGTATAGAGGCACCCTGGTTATTAAAAAAAAGGGCTAGGACCTTTTAAAAACGCTAGTGGGGATAAAGGCCCCCTGGATAATAAAAAAGGGCCCTTAAAGATCCCCACGAAAAAAACATTTGGTTACCCCTAAGCAGGCAGCCACGGAAATGGCTGAAAAATTTCCCGGATGCTGCAGCCCCATTGCTTGCCCCCCTAGATGGGGGAACCACACCGTGGAAAGGGGGTTGTCCCCCCCTTGGAAACCGGGTCAGAGGTAATGGGTTTATCCCGGGTGGGGGAAATTTTAAAAACCAAAATTTCCCAAAATTTCTCGCCCAAAAACAGCGGAGATTTTTCCCCCTTTTTTTAAAAAATTTCTTGTGAGTGATTATAAGGATGAAATATTTGCCGTTTTTTAGACCGAAAAGGACTATTTTAGATCAAAATATATTACTTAAATAAATTCTTTGATATGATATATACGTATCGATAATATCAAAAAATTAAGGGTTTTTTAAAAACTTTAGAAAAAGGGAAAATAAATCAATTTTTTTTCTTGTTAAACCCCCCAAATCCCATAAAAAAAAATGTATTATTTTTAATACAATCCCCCTTGCGTATATTTTTTTTTTAAACAAAGTTTTCATCCCTTTAAATGATTTTAAAATTACATGACACGGGGTTTTTAAAAAAATTATATTTGGAAAAATAAGGTAAAATTATATACGGGGGGGAGTGTAAAAAAAGGAAATACGCTGAATTATTTTTAACTGTTAAAGGGAGAATCAAGTATAGAGCCCCTGTCTTGCGAGTTTATCGGGGGGTGTTTTAAAATGTTCTCTTTTTTAAAGAATAAGAAAGGGGGAGATCCCGAAAACCTTTAATTCTGAATTCGGGCATGCCAGGGAAAGGAGGGGAGGGAGGGGGGGAAGGGAGAAAGAGAAAAAGGAAGGAAGATAAAGGGGGAGAAAGGAAGGGGAAAAAAAAGGGACAAAAGGTGAGAGGAAGAGAGAGAAAAAAGGAGAGAGGGGAGAGAAGAGAGAGAGAGAGAGAGAGAGAGGGGAGAGAGAGAGAGAGAGGGAGGGGAGAGACAGAAAGAGAAAAAGGGGGAAAGAGAAAAGGGAGAAAAGAGAGGAGAGAGAGAAAAGGGGGAAGAAAAAGGGGGAAGGGGGAAAGAGAGAGAAAAGGGGAAGGGGGAGAGAAAGAGAGAGGGGGGAGAGAAAAAAGAGAAAAAGGGGAAAAGAGAGGGGAGAGAGAAAGAGAGAGAGAAAAAAGAAAAGGGGAGAGAGAGAGAGGAGAGAGAGAAAAGAAAAGCGAGAGCAAAGGGGAAGAGAGGGGGGGAGGGGAGAGAGAGAGGGGAGGAAAAGAGAAAGAATAAGAATAGGGGGAAGGGGGGGAGACGGAAATGGGAAAGAAAGAACGGGGAAAAATGAAAAAAAAAAGAGAAAGAAAGAATGAAAAATAAAAAAAAAAAGGGTGAGGGGCCGGGAGGAAAAGAGCCCAAAAAAAAAAAAAATTCAAACCCCCATCATTCACATTTTTTAAAAGGAAACCCCAAACCCCCCATCCCCCCCCCCCAAACCCCCCAACTTCAATCTTTCCACACCAATCAAAAAGGAATTTTTTTGTCTAAGCATTAAAGGAAAAAACCCCTTCTCGGTGAAAGCATACAACATTTGCTGCACTCCCTCCACTTGTGTACAAAATCCAAACGCCCCCTGCCCACATACCGAATTTTAGCTTGGTACAGGGTTATATAGGGGTTTTAAAATGGTTTCTTGAAACCTAAACAAAACCCAATTTTATTACCGAAAATTTGAGGGTGTAGCCCCTCCTTTTTTAAAAAACGGGTCATTTGTAAAAAGGTAATTTCGTAAACAGGAAACCCCCCAATTTTCGAAAGGTTTTTTCCCGTGGATCGTTTCTTTCACAGATTTTAATAGCGTTTTAAAATGTCTTTTCCCCCTCCCCCCCCTAAAACCCAAAACCCCCCCGGGGGCAATGAGAGCGGAAAAATTTTTAAGTAAAAAAAAGCCCCTATTCTAAGAGGAAAAAGGGGTCGCAGGTAAACAAACAGGTGTTTCAGCTTAGCAAAGGAAAAAGGGGAAATTTAAAAGCAAGTGGATGTAAAAAGACGGGTTTGCCCCTGCCGACCCCAAAGGGAAACGGGGGGGGTTTTCTAATAATTAAAAAAGGGGTAAAAGATGCCAAATGACGGGGCCCGAGTGTTAGGGTTTTGGTAGGAATAATCAGGGTTTTAAAAGGCCAACAAAATTAAAGTATAGATAGATACAAACAAAAAAAATGAGCATCGTGCAAATTTTACTCTTCATTTCCTATCTTCATCCCCTTCCCCCCAAACAGGACAATTTTAAAGGGAAAAAAGGGAAACTCAAAAGAAATTTCACTGAGGGAAAAACCTTTTAAATTGGGACGTCTGTTTCCCCCTTTGTTTCAAATACAGGTATTTGAAGCGACCCGGGTTTTTAAAAAGAATTGCCCCCGGTGTCATTTTCCCTAGAATCTCGTGTAACCCTCTTTAAAACCTTTAAATAAAAATCTGAACCCTTTCGAGATTTTTTCCCAAAATCCCCAGCCCGGCCCCGGGCAAAGGAAAAGGGAAGATAAATACACTGGTGTTGAAAATTAACTATTATGAAAGAGATAAACGAACCTGGTTTAAATAATAAAGGGGTTTGCAAGCCTAATTGATAATTTTTAGGGTTAGAGAGAGAGAGAGAAGAGGGGGGAGAGAGAGAGGGGGGAGAGAAGAGAAAAAAAAATTCATTGCAAACCTACAGCCCCCTTGGGGATGACTTCAACGAAAAATAGCAAAAAAATCTATGATCGGGTTATTTTTCCCGTATTTTACTGTTGTTTGTGGGTAAAAACCACAAAGGACAAAATTTTTCTTAGAGGGAAAGGGAAATCTTTTGGGTTTCCAACAAAAAGCCACACAGTTTGGAATTCCCCAAAAAGTTTTTTGTGCGGGCCAGGTTGAAAATTTCAAAAATTTTAAAGGATACCTAATAGTGGTATATGTGGATACAACCCGGAGCAAAGGGGGCCTAAATTCCCCTCCCCCGGGGTTATGTCAAAGATCAAGACGGGCCCTCTTGGGCGGTTGAAAAGGGGTTGCAGCTAAGATAATCCATCCAGGGAAGCACTTCTGGTCCTAAAATTTCTTTAGAAACCTCCAAGCTATTGAAAAGGGCCCCGTCCGCCTACATCAAGTGAGAAAAGCTGCTCGCTGATGGTGACACATTGAGGGAAGACTGGAAGCCCCACCAGAGCTTAAAAAAGGGTAAATAATGGGGGAATTTCTGCCCATCGTAAGGCCCCACAGCCCGACAGAGGTTCAAAACATACCTTTGGGAATTTCCCCAAATTTCCCTTGACACCCCGAGGAACAAACCCTTTTCCCCACAACAAAGGGAAGCCTTGGATCTTTTAAATTTTCCCCTACACCTGACATCTTGTTTCAGCAACTGCCAGTCCATTGCCAGTGCCATACCAACTTTGACCCTACCCCTGTCAGCCCCCGCCTGCCGACACTTTCGAATTGGCAGCAGTGCTTCATCAGCAATTTTCTGATTAAAGGGGTTTCTCCCCCCGGGAAAGGGTGCAGTTAATAATCAGGGAATGTCCTTCACCCGACCCTACTTCGCCAAAGTCGAACAGCAGGGGGAAAATCTGTTTTAAAAAATGGGAGAGGACGGGGCGAGGAGTGGAAAAGGAGTGGGGGGGAAGACATTTTTCATCGTCTCACCCCCCACTCCCCCAGTTCCCCCCCGGGGAAAAAATTTAGGCAAATTGAAAAAAAAGGGGTGCAAAAATCATAGTCCCCCCCTCCCCGGAACCCGGGGTTTTGCTTCCCCGCTGTCACCGGAAGGGGCACCTGCCAACAAATGCCTGCGAGATACCAAAGGTTTCAATTTTCTTCTACAAGAAAGGACATCAGGGGGAAACCGTGTAGGGAAAAAAAAAGGAACTTAAACAGGGCCACCTTTTTAAAAACCCGTTTCAGAACAAACCGCAGGATCTTGAATTGGGGAACACTCTCACACGTCCCCCCCCTCACTACTCCTATCCCGGCCCCCCAGGTGGTATTGTGCCTTATACAAGGGCCCCGACCTACCCTCCCCGCAGTGCCTCAATACCCTTTCCTCTTTAAGGGGGCACCTTTCATTTCCCCACACACCCCCCACCCCAAGTGACCCCTTTATCCTGAGGGGCCAGTCTTTTTAGAAACCTGTCGGCCAAATTAAGGTTTCATTAAATGTTGGAGACACACCCCCCGTTTTGTGAAAAAATCGACGTCCCGACAATAGTTTTTGTTGAAACATTTTGGGTGAAGGACTCCCAAAAAAATTTTTTCCCAAAAATGTTTGGGTAAACCTCATGGATGGAAGAGACAGGCAAGGGCAAAGGGGGAGGGTTTTCTTTTTGTTCTTAAAAGGGTTTAAAAGCCCCCGACATTGAGTTCCCCCCCTACACATCTTGAAATGAAAGTTCTTCAAGCTTGGGATAAAAACTAGTACCCCTTTTACTAGCATGTGCAATGTAAAAGACCCCAGTGGCAAATGCAGACCCCCTCAACTTCTTAATGGAAAAACTTGACTCCCTTCTGCTACAACATAAAAATTTCAACATACCAAAAAATTTTTTGGTGACCCCAACCAAACCCTTTTACAGAGGGACTTTGATACCCCTTTTTGCAGTGTTTTGGGCATGAGAAACTTTGTTGATTTTTCCCCAATCACTTCTGGGCCCCCCCCCCCTTTACCCGTATGAGTGATTTTGGCAAAGGCAAGTCACTTGTCCCAACCCCCCGGTTGTTTTGGAAACGTCTGACCACAAAGGTGCTTTTAAAGGCCCCCTAGATCCCAAAAGAAAAAAGGTAGGGTGGGGGTCCCCGCACAACTGGCTAGGGGGGAAAAAGGGAATTTGGGCCCCTTTCCCCGATTTGAACCATTTAAACTTTCTCCGGGTTTTTGGCCCTCCCCTTTAATACTCCTTTTTACACCCAAACCCCCCACCCCACCCCAACCGGGGGAAAAGATACCTTCCTTTTGGGGAACCCTTAATCTAAACAAATAAAAACATTTTCCCCAAACCGGAATATTTGAGGAAGCCTTTCAATAGTTGGGGTTTGGGGTTTTTTTTAAAAGGGGGGTGGTACCTAAAAAAGCATCAAGGTATAAAAGGCTAAAATTTCTGGGCAAATTGACAGGCAAGGCCCGTAGGAAAATTTACTCAAAAAGGGGGGGCCCTTCTAAAAGGAAAGGGGACCTTTGGAAAAAATTTTTACCCTAGGTTTTTCCCAAAACCTTTGGCCTGGCAATGCAAAAGTTATTGCCTTTTTAAAATATTTCCCCCCCCAAATCCGACCAAAAAAATGGGGCCACCCACTTGAGCCCAAAAAGGGGGATTTTGCCCCCAAAACTTTCCCACCAAATGCAATTTTCCCTGGTTTTTGTAAGGGCCCTCCCTTTGGAAAAAAACTTTTTTGTTCCCAAAAAAAAAGGTTTACAAAAAGGCCCCGGAAGGGGTCCCCTTTCCTTTCTTAAAAAACCAAGGGGCCAAAAAAAGTTTTTTTCCCCCCTTTTTTGGCCCCAAAAATCTTAGGAAAGGATGTGGGGACCCCCCCGTTAAAAATCTCCTAACACCGCATTTTCCAAAACACTTTTTTGGGACATTTTAAATGGCCCGCTTTGAAAAAAAGGTGTGGACCCCCTTTAACAAAAAGAGGGATTGCAGGGAAATTTTTCAAACCTTTTTAAAACCAAATGTATTCCTTTAATACTGGTAAAGGAAACCTTGGGGAAATTCTTCCCCAAGGGAAATTGGGGCCAATTTTTTGGAACTCCATTCAAAACCTTTATTCTCCCCAAAAATGGACTTCCGGAAAGGTTACTTTTGGGAAAAAGGTTTTTAAACCCTCCAATAAGTGGAAATCACTTTGGGGAAAATTCCAAAATAGCCTTTGTGGAAAACAAAAATTTTATTTCCTTGGCCCTTTAGATGTGGGACCGGTTTTGAAAATTGAAAGGGGGAATTGGGACCTAAGAATTTTTCCAAGGGGGAAAATTACCCTTCCCTTTAAGAACCAAAGGGGTAAACTCAAAAGGAACGGAATTTGCACCCCATTCCCCCATTTGGGGTTAAATTTTTTTCCCCAAGGAACGGTTTTCTCCCCCCTTTTTGGTTTCCCCCCCCCTTCATCTCATCCCAGAATAAACAAGCAAGGGGCGACCCCGTCCCCCTTTAAAAACTTATTTTTAAAAGAAAAATGGCCATTTCCCCTTTTGATTTCAACCCCAAAAATTTTAAAGTACCTCCCCTTGGGGGAAAATTGAGGAAGGGGAAAAAAATTTTATGGAAAAAAACCGGGGAAAAGAAGAACTTTTCCCCAGGCAACCCCCGAAATAAATCCGGGTCAGTTAAGGGTGAATGGTGGAAAACCTTGGACCAGAAAGAAAGTTGGGTAAATTTGGGGGGAAAATTTGCCCCCCACAACCATGAAACACCCTTTGTTCCCTTTTTTTCAAACAAAAAAGGGTTTCAAAGACTTGGGTTTCCGCTCTTTCTTGCCAAATCAAATTATTCCCTTTAACCCCAAAACGCCAATTAAAATAGGGATTTTCCCTTTTAACCTTGTCCAAAAAGTGTTAAAAAAAAAGAGGGAGAAAAGAAGAAGGGTGGAACCCCCAAATTTAAACTTATTTCAGCAAGCCTTTAAAGGGGGTGTTTTCCTTTATTTATTCGGAATTTTAAAAACCCATTGGGTTAAATTTTTTCAGGGGCAAGTTTTTATTAAAGGGGGAGGGAAAAATTTAGAAACCCCCGGGGTGGGGGGGGGGGGGGGGAGGAAAATTTTTTGGAAAAAAAAATTCCAAAGGGGGGAAAGAAAAGGAAAAAAGGGAAAAAGGTAGGGCCTTTTTGTAAACCCAAAAAAAAAGAGGAGAAAAAGGGAGAAAAAAAGGAAGAAACCCCCCCTGGGAATTTTTGCTTTTGGGGGGTCGGGCCATTGGAGATTTTTAAAAAAAAAACCCCCTTTCCGGAAAAGCAAAAGGGTTTTTCTGTTGATTGCCTGTTTTAAAAAACCCCGGGTTTTGCTGTTTTGGGGGACCCCCTGATCCTTCATAGCCTGGTTGGTTTAGCGCCCAAAAGGGCCCTTTTTACTTTTCCCAAAGGGCCTTTTTGTGGCAGTGCTTTTGGTTTCCCTAATTTTTACTGACCGGGTTTGGGCGAGAAACCCCAAACCGCGGGGGGGGTTGACGCCAGGTCGTTTATTTTTTAAAAAAAGTTCGAAAAAAATGCGTGACTTGGTAAAAACCCCTCGCAAATAAAATTTTGATTTTTAAACAACTCGCAAAAAATTGGGTGACTTTTTTTAAAAATCCCCCCGCAAAAAGGTGGGCTTTGTAAAAAACCTTCGCCCAAAAATGGGGTGGCTTTTTTTGAAAACCAAACCCTCGAAAAAGTGCGACTTTTGAAAAAAAAAAAACTCGCAAATAAGTGTGACGTTGGCCATGCCCCCCGGGAGACCCCTACCAGGGGGCCTCTGGGGTTTAAAATTAGATGGAAACTCCCCCCATGAAAAAATAAAATGTGTTAGTGCTAGTGTTGTATAAAATATTTTGCACTTCTATAAAAAGTCATGGGCTGGCTCCCCCCTTGGGGCCCTTTTATGTACATGTTCCCCTATTTTTCCCTTTTCCCAAAATTTCCCGGGAAACCCTTGCTTTTACCCGGTGTTTTTTAGGGCGGACGACTAATTAAAGGGAAAAACCTGCGTCCAAATGTCTCCGTAGTTAGTGGAGGGTGAATGTTGGGTTTAAAAGTAGGTAAAAAAATGGAAAAAGATAGGGAGGAAGATGGGGAAAAAGAAAGGGGAGGACATTTGGGAAAAAAAATGGGGAGGGGAAAATGAAGATAGGGAGAAAGATGTGATGGAGAAAAAAAATGGGGGGAAATGGGGAAAGAAGATGGGGGGAAGATGAGAGAAAAAGTTTGGAAGATAGGGGGGGAAAGAGAAAATAGGGTGGTGAAAAAACGTCAAAAAATTTTTTTCTAAGAAAAAATCATTAAAAAAAGGGAAGGAATTAAAAAAAAAATATTAAAATGGGGGGAAGAATATGAGAGACGAAAAAAAAAAAAAAAGAGAAAGTAAACAAAGGTCAGATTTTTAAATTTTTTAAATTTTCAGGGCCCCGTTTAAACCCCCAAGCCAAAATAGGTTTGCAGTGGGAAAGGTGCCCAGGAGGGGGGAGGAGGGGGGGGAAAGGTGGGGGGGTATGGAAAAAATGGTGAAAAAGGGTGAGGGGTGAGGGGTGAAAGAGTTCTTCGAAGATGGGACCTGAGAAAAGGGGTTTAGAAAATTCTCAGGCACTCTGGTAAGAGACAAGGCCCTAAAAATAGGAATAAAAATCAGGGACTCTTAGCCTAAATTTATCACATTTCCACAAATTTTTTAAAGAATTAGCAGTTTTCCCACCCCGGTGGTTCCCTCCAGCAGGGTTTTTTTGCGTGTTATAGGCTTGGCCCCCCCCAGGGCCCGGTTTCCTGCCAGTATTACATCACTCCCAGGGAGGGGCCCCCCAGCCCGGTACCTCGCCAGTATTTAATCACTCCCAGGGAGGCCTCCCCGCCTGGAAACCCCGCCAGTATTAACATCACTCCCAGGGAGGCCCCCAGCTGGCTACCCGCCATAATAAAACACTCCCGGGGAACCCCCCCCTGGCTACCTCCCTTTAAACATCACCAGGAGGCATCCCAGCTTGCTACCTCGCCAGTAATACACCTCCAGGGAGACCCCCCGGTACCTCGACCAGAATACACAGTCCCAGGGAGGCCTCCAGCCTAGCTACCTTCAGCCAGTATACATCACTCCCAGGGAGACATCCACCTGGCTACCTCGCCAGTATTATACATCATATCCAGGGAGCTCCCAGCTTGCTACCTCGCAAGTATTACATCACTCTCCAGGGAGGCCTCCCAGCCTGGCTACCTCGCCAGATAATACATCAATCCCAGGGAGGACTCCAGTTCTGGCAACCTCGCCAGTAATAACATCACTCCCAGGGAGGCCTCCCAGTCTGGCTACCTCGCCAGTAATACATCACTCCAGGAGGCCTCCCAGCCTGGCTACCTCGCCAATACATCACATCCCAGGGAGGCCTTCCACCGGCTACCTCGCCAGTAATACATCATCTCAGGGAGGTCCTCCCAGCCTGGCTACCTCGCCAGTAATACATCACTCCCAGGGAGGCCTCCCAGCCTGGCTACCTCGCCAGTATTACATCACTCCCAGGGAGGCCTCCCAGTCCTGGCTACCTCGCCAATAATACAACACTCCCAGGGAGGACTCCCAGCCTGGCTACCTCGCCAGTAATACATCACTCCCAGGGAGGACTCCCAGCCTTGCTACCTCGCCAGTAATACATCACTCCCAGGGAGGACTCCCAGCCTGGCTACCTCGCCAGTAATACATCACTCCCAGGGAGGACTCCCAGCCTTGCTACCTCGCCAGTAATACATCACTCCCAGGGAGGACTCCCAGCCTGGCTACCTCGCCAGTAATTACATCATTCCCAGGGAGGCCTCCCAGCTTGCTACCTCGCACAGTAATACATCACTCCAGGGAGGCCTCCAGCCTGGCTACCTCGCCAATAATACATCACTCCCAGGGAGGACTCCCAGCTCTGACTACCTCGCCAGTAATACATCACTCCCAGGGAGGCCTCCCAGTCTGCTACCTCGCCAGTAATACATCACTCTCACGGAGGCCTCCCAGCCGGCTAACCTCGCCAATACATCACTCCCAGGGAGGCCTCCAGCCTGGCTACCTCGCCAGTAATACATCACTCTCAGGGAGGCTCCCAGCCTGGCTACCTCGCCAGTAATACATCACTCCCAGGAGGCCTCCAGCTGGCTACCTCGCCAGTAATACATCACTCCCAGGGAGGCCTCCCAGTCTGGCTACCTCGCCAGTAATACAATCACTCCCAGGGAGGACTCCCAGTCTGGCTACCTCGCCAGTAATACATCACTCCAGGAGGCATCCCAGTGCTACCTGCCGTTACTCACCAATCCAGCCGGGCTACCTCGCAGTAATAACATCACTCCCAGGGAGGCCTCCACCTGCTACCTCGCCAGTAATACATCACTCCCAGGGAGGACTCCCAGCCGGGTCTACCTCGCCAGTAATACATCATTCCCAGGGAGGCCTCCCATCCTTGCTACCTCGCCAGAAATTTACATCACCTCCGGGGAGGCCTCCCAGCCTGGCTACCTCGCCAGAATACATCACTCCAGGGAGGCCCCACCTGCTACCTCCCCAAAAAAACCACCCCGGGAGGACCCCCCGCCTGTACCTCGCCATAATATCACCCCAGGAGGCTCCAGCCGGGCTACCTCCCCTAATCATCCTCCCGGGGGCCCCCCCCCCGCCTGGGCTACCCCGCCAGTAATCATCCCCCCAGGGGGGCTCCCAGCCTTCTCCCTCGCCTAATACATACCCCAGGGAGGCCTCCCATTTGGGCTACCCCCCAAAATTTTTAAAAAAAATCCCACCCCCCGGGGAGGCCCCCCAGCTGGGCACCTCGCCATAATCCCTCACTCCCAGGGAGGCCTCCCAGCCTGGCTACCTGCCAGTAATCATCACTCCCGGG
>NW_026500373.1:0-20381 GCF_026875155.1 Cherax quadricarinatus | reverse complement strand
GCCAGAAAATCAATCAGAGCAGGGCAAGAAACAAAGCAAGCACAACAGAACCACCCCCCAAACTCCAAAACCTATCACAAATTAAAACCAAACTCAACGTCCTGCCAAGTGTTTTGAAAGGGGAAGCCACACTTTTTTTTAAACAGATGGCAGGTTTGCTGGTGTCTTTTCTCTATCATAAACATGAAAATTTTAGATACGTCTTGCTACTTTTTTCTTACACTTAGGTCACATACAATACACTAAAGCATATATATACCACCCACGGGTTTTTCTTCTATTTCCTTACTAGTTCTTGTTTTTTTTTAATTTCCCTTTTTACTCCATGGGGAAGTGGCACAGAATTCTTCCTCGTAAGCCAGGGTTTGAAGACGCACAAAAATGCCGGGAGTCGGGGGGCTAGAATCCCTTCTCCTGTATAAATTACAAAATTTTAAAAAGAGAAACTTTCTTTTTATCTTTTTGGGCCACCCTGCCTTGGGGGGGATTTTGGCGGGTTTGTTGAATAAATATAAATAATATATATTAAATATAAATATATTATTTTTTATTATTTTTTATATTACACACCGGCCGATTCCCCCCAAAGGGCAGGGTGGCCCGAAAAAGAAAAACTTTCACCTCATTCACCCCCTCACTGCTTGCCAGAAGGGTGTTTTCACTACGTTTTTAAACTGCAACTTTAAACACCCCCCTTCAAGTGCAGGCACGTACTTCCCCACCCCGGGGACTAAAGTCCGGCCTGCCGGTTTCCCTGAACCCCTTCATAAATGTTACTTTGCTCACACCCAACAGACGTAAAGTTTTAAAAAACCATTTGTCCCATTCACTCCTATAAAAACACCTAAAGCAGCCGTGGAAGTCCAAGCCCCCTCGCACACAAAACCCCCTTTTAAAACCCCCTCCCTCCAACCCCCTACCCACCCCTACCCCCCCTTTCCCTTCCCCATACAACGAACACTCTTTAGTCATTTTTTTCGCTCCATTTTCTCTACAGTCCAACCACCCAACAACCCCCCTCACCCTCTGGACAAAGTTTTGGGAATTCCCCCCCTCTCCTAACTTCCAAACTACGAATTCTCTGCATTATTTCCACCACACATTGCCCTCAACATGACATCTCCACTGCCCCAGCCTTCCCTCGTGCAACTTTATCACCCCCTTCACACCCATATAAGGCGTTGGGAAAACTATAAAACTCATCATTCCCCTCTTTCCTCCAAGGACAAAATTCTTTGTCTCCCAGACTCCAAGTGCACCCTCACTCTTTTTCCCTCATAATTTATGATTCACCTCATCTTCATAGACCCATCCCCTGACGTCCCCTCCCAAAAACGAAAAAGTTCCCCCTCCTCCATACTCTCTCCCTCCAAACTGAATTAATCTTTTATCACCTAATTTTTTGTTACCCATAAACCTTTTCTTTCCTGTATTCACCTTTTTAAATTTTTCTTTTGCCCCCTACCAAATTCATCCACCAATCTTGCAACCCCCTTCAAATCTCCCAAGAGCAAAGTGTCACAGCAAAAAGGGAGCTGTGACAACCCCAAATTTTTGTGTGATTTTTTATCTTTTTAACTCCACGGGTCTTGCCAAGACCCCCGCATTTTTTTCTCTTACAACCCCCCTCTATAAAAATTTTTAAAAAACCACGGTGACATCAACATCCTTTCAAAGGGCCTACTTTTACTGGGAAAAAATTTCCCTTTTCCACATACTCAACTTGAGCCTCACTATCCTCGTAAAACTCTTCACTTCTTCAGAACCTACCCCTACACCATACATTGCAACATCTGCCACTTGCCCCCCTATCCACCCTTCAAAAACCCCTTTTTCCAAATCATAAATGCCACAAAGACCTCTTACCTATCAAAATTACTTTTCCTTATATTTTTTTCACTGTAAACACCTGGCCCACACACCCCCTCCCTTTCCTAAGCCCCCTTGTTCATCTGCTTCCTTTTCTCCTCTTACTCTTAATTCTTTCAATATAACCTACCATACACTTTACCAGGTACACTCAAGATTTAAACCCCTAAAATTTTTTGCACTCTTTTTAAATCCCCTTTGCCTTTATAAAAAGGGAATATGCATGCTCTCCCAAATCCCTAGGTCCCTTACCCTCCAAACATTTTTAAAAAAATTTCACCAACCACTTCCAAAAAATCCCCACCTGCTTTTTAAAATTTCTATCTTTTTTCCCATAAACCCGGCGCCTTTCCCCCCTTTTATTTTACCTACTGCCTCACGAATTCCCCCCCACTCACAACTGGCTCTTCCTCACTCCCAAATGTTATTCCCCCTTGCCCTATACACGAAATCACAGTTCCATCTTCATCAAAATTTAACAATTCCTCAAAAAATTCCTTTCCCTCTTCCCAATACCTCTAAATCTCCCTTTAATAACTCTCCCCCCTATTTTTAATGACAAATCCCTTTGTTCTCTAGGCTTTCTTAAATTGTTTTCTCACTCCCAAAAATTTTTCTTATTTTTTAACAAAATTTGTTGAAACATTCACCCACTCTTTATTTGCCCTTTTTACATTGCTTCACCACCTCTTAAACCTCCTTTTTTCTCCATATATCTTTCCCCCCTTGGGTACTTTTACTTTGTAAAAACTTCCCTATGCTAACTTTTTCTCCCTTACTAACCCCTTTACATCATCATTTACCAATCGCTCCTCTTCCTCCTGCACCCATTTCCTGTAACCACAAACTTCTGCTAAACTCAACACTACATTTTAAAACCCCCCTACCTCTTCGACCCCCTTTCTATGCTCTCTTACCCCTCTATCCTCCAATAGCTGTTTATATCTTACCCTAAGCCCCTCTTTTAGTTTATAAACCTTTCCCTCTCTCTTCCCTGATGCTTCTTTCTCCTTTTTTTCCCCCTCTACCTTTTTCTCCCGGGAGCTAAACTAAAAAGTGACTGTAATCTGTGGCCCCTCTATAAACTGTCATCTGAATCTACTCAACAGTCTTTTATCCACCAAAACATAATCCAAAAAACACTGCATTTCGCCCTACATCAATTGTGTATATATTTATCCTCTTTTTTTTAAATATGTATTACCTATAAAATAAACCCCTTTCTAACAAAGTTTAATCAAAGGGGTCCATTATCATTTACACCCCGGCACCCCAAACTTTCCTACCCCCCCTTAAAATTCTCCCACTTTACATTCAAGTCCCCCCCACCCCAATTAATCTCTACTTTGGGTTTAAAGGGTCCTATAAATTTTTCTTAAAACTCCCAAAATCTCTCTCTCTCCTCTGCATTTTTTCCCCTTCCCCGGGCTACACGCTTTTTAGACCCATTCCGCTCCAACCTTTTCTTTAAAAACCAATAATTCTTGAATTACACATTTATATTCTCTTTTCCCTTCCTAATGATATTTAACATTACGCCCCCCCTTCCTTTGCTCTAACTCTCTCAGATACTCCAGTTTTTCCCCTTTTTTCCCCCCCCCAACTGAAATTCTCCTCCCCCCTTCCCCTTTGTTTCGTTTTAGGGCCGGGACATCCCAACTTTTTTTCATTCATAACATCAGCAATCATCTTTTTTTGTCACCCGCATACACCCACGCACATTTAAGAAACCCCCCCATTTTAAAAAAAAGTTTTTTTTCTTCTCTTTTTTATTTAATTGTATCGGGGAAAAGGGGGGTTACTACCCCATTGCTCCCGGCATTTTAGTCGCCTATCCCGGACAGCATGGTTTTACGGAGAAAGTTTTCTTTTAAATTCCCCAAAGGAAAAAATAGAAAAAATAAAAAAGAAAAAGAGCTATTTGAAAAAGGAAAAAAAACCTAAAAGTATGTATATATTATATGCTTTGTGCGGGGTCTGTGAAGTGTGAACCAAAGTGAAAAAGTAGGAGTAGCAAGATACCCCTGTTATTTTTGGGCGTGTTTATGAGACGAAAAGGGAAAACCAGAACCCCACCCATCTTTCAAAACAATTACAGGTTTTTGTTTCACAGCTCTGGCATTTCGGTAGCCCTTCCGGGTGGTTGTGTTACCCAACCAACTCCCCTTATATTTTTTTTTTAAAATTATATATAATAAAATAAAAAATATAATATATATATATATTAAAAATTTATATATATATATATATATTATAAAAATATTATATATATATATTTTAAAAATATATATATATATATATATATAAATATATAATAAAAAACAACCCTGTAAAAGGAATAAAAGAAATTCCAACGCTTTCGTGATTCCACTTATAAAGGAAAAATTTAAAAAGTAATGAAACCAAAGGGGGGCCCTTACAAAGGGCCTAGCGACCCCCCAACAAACCATCCCAAAACCCAAAAGCAACCCCTAAACCGTGCGATTCATAAAAAAGGGAAAACCCACGGACAGGCCCGCGGGGCCCAACTAGACAGGCCCCTTCCCACACAACACCCAAAAAAAACTTTTCCCTCCCCAAAAATTTAAAAAATTTTTAAAAATATTTTTTTTCCCCTTTTCTTTAATAAATTTTCCCAAAATTTTCCCTATTAATTTTAAAGGGTTTTAATTTATATAAAAAAAAAGGGAAAATATTCATAAAATTGTAAAAATTTTTTTTTATGAAACAAGATTCAATTAAAATTCCTTTTCCGACCATGGACTTGTTTTGATAAAACTTTTTAAAATTTTTTGAAAATCAATTGGGGGGTTTAAAAAATCTTTCAATAAATAAATAGAGCATTGGAATTTTTGTCCAGTTCAAATGCTAATTTTTAGTTTTAATCTTAGTTCGGGGCTTTTCCCAGTTTACCTTAAAAAAACTTGATCGCAAAAATTTTACAAGGAATCTTATAGACCATCCGCATTTTTTGGGGGGGAAATTTCCTTTTTCAAAATTTTTTTTTACTGAATCAAGTTTTTAAATACAACTTTGATTTTAAAAAGTTTTAAGGGGAAGAAAGGTTTTAAAAACCCAAAATTTTTCATGGTAAGGGAGAACCAACATATTTTTATTGAAAAAGGCTGGTTTGTCCCTTTTTGGTTGAAAAAATATTTTTGGTTTTTTTTAAAAGGTTTTAATCAATTAGTTTTTTGGGGTATTTCGGGGCCGTTACCTTTTTCATAAATTTTGGATTTTTCCCTTCATCAAATGAACTCTGGGAATTACAAATACGTAAAGTACGTGAAGTTTTTATTTGTAATTTTTGAAAAAATTTTTAAATTTGAATTCATTTTTAAACCCAAAAAAATTAAAAAACATCAAAAAAAGGGGAAATGATTTATTTTCTCCCAAACTAACATTTAAAGGGTTTATAAGAAGGGCCAAAGCTTTTTAAATTTTCCCCAAGGAAAATGGGGTATATTTAATTTTTAAGGAATAAGCCCAAAAAATTTATCATAACATATTTTAAACCATTTAGCTCTATTATGGGGATTGTGTTTAGCAGCCTTGTTTTCAAAAAATTCCATGCATAGGTTACTAAAAAAAAGGTGAAAAGGATTCCCCATGCCATACCAAATTTCTAAAGTGAAAAACTTATCTTTAAAATACAAATTTTGCATCCGCATGCTTCAAAACCCATACAGGAGCACGGGTTTAAAAAAATACTTTCATACATTCCCCCTTTGCTTCCAAGGACAAAGTTCTTTGCCCTCCCACAACCCCTAAGTGCCCCAAATTCCCCCTTTTTCCCATCATCAATTCCATAAATTCCCTCTTTTTTTTTTAGCCCCAAATGGGCTGACACGTCCAATCCCAAATATTTTGAATACTTTCACCCCCTCTATACACTCCCCCTCCAATCTGATTTCCAATTTTTTCACCCACCAAATCTTTCTGTTATCCCAAAACCCTTATTTCTTTCCTGTTTTCCCTTTTTCCCAATTTTTTTCTTTCACAACCCTCCCCAAATTCATCCCCCAAAACCTCGAAAAATTTCCTTCAAAATTCCCCCAAGAGCCCCGTGTCTTTCAGCAAAAAGCAACTTTTTCAACCCCAATTTTTGTGTGATTCTTTAACTTTTAACTTCACCCCGCTTGCCAAGACCCTCTCATTTATTCCCTTAACAACCCGATTATAAATATTTTGAAAAACCACGGTGACATTAACATCCTTTTTTAAATGCCTTTTTTTTATGGGAAAATTAATCTCCTCTTTCCCACATACTCAAACCCTTGAGCCCTTACTATCCTCGTAAAAAAACTCTTCACTGCTTTCAGTAACCTACCCCTATACCATACATTGCAAAACCTCCCTTTTTGGCCCCCTTTCCATTTCGGGTAAAAACCCTTTTTCCAAAAATCCTTTAAATGCCACAAAAGACCTTTTAGCCTTATCAAAATTACTTTTCCCCTTTTATTTTTTTTAAACTGAAAACCCACCTGGTCCAAAAACCCCCCCCTCCCTTTCCTAAAGCCTCCTTGTTAAATTTTCTAACCTTTTTCTCCTTTCCTTACCCTTAATTTTTTTCAATAAAAACCCTTATCATACACTTTACCGGTATACTCAACAACTTTAATTTTTGAAAATCTCTTTTTTTTCCCCTTTTGCCTTTATAAAAAGGGGAACAAAGCATGTTTCTCTCCCAATCCATAGGTATTTTTTACCCTTTTCCCCCTAAAATTTTTTAAAATAATACCCCCAAAACCCTTTCCCAAAATATATCCCCACCTGTTTTTAAAATTTTTTTCCGCATCCCATAAATTCCCCTCCCCCTCCCCCCTTTCTTTTTCCCTTTACTGCCTAAAGAATTTTCCCCCACACTCCCCAACGGGCTCTTCCTCACCCCCCTCAAGATGTTTTTCCCTTTTGGGCCCAATAAACAAAAACACAGTTTCCCCTATCTTCATCAAACTTTTCAAAAAATTCCCTTTAAAAATTATTCCCTCCATTTTCCCCAATACCTCTAACTCCCCATTTTAAAACTTCCTCTCCAATTTTTAACTGACAAATCCTTTTTGTTCCCCTGGTTTTCCCTTTAAAACTTGTTAATTTTCACTCCAAAATTTTTTTCTTATTTTCAACAAAAATTTTTTTTGAAAACATCTCCCCCCATTTCTCTCATTTGCTCTTTTTATACATTGCTTCACCCCCCTCTCTTACCTCTCTCTTTTTCTCCATATCCCTTTTCCCTCCTTGCTTCATTTTCCTACTTTTTTAAAAACTTTCAATGCAAAATTTTTCTCCCTTACTACCTCTTTACTCATCTTTCCCAAACCAATCACTCCTCTTCCCCCCCGTACCCACTTTCTTGAAACCCACAAAACTTCTGCTGAAAAAAAATTTTAACACTACATTTTTAAAAAACCAACCCCATACCTTTTTTTCCCCCCCCCCTTTGGCCTATGCTCTCTTACCCCATTTTATCCCCCAAATGGGTTGTTTTATTTTACCCTAATGCCCCCCCCTTTTTAGTTTATAAAACCTTCCCCTCTCTCTTCCCCTGATGCTTTTTTCTCCCTTGAACCCCAAATCTCCCTTTTACTCCCCAGTGTAGTTTAAAACCCAAAAAATAAACTGAAAATTCTGGGCCCCCTTTTAAAAAACATGTAAAATCCTGAAGTTCTACTCAACACCCCCTTTTTATTCCCAAAATTACATAACCCAACAAATACTGCCATTTCCCCCCTACATCAATCTTGTATCCTTTTTACCCTCTTTTTTTTAAAATATGTTTACCTAAAAACAAAAACCCCTTTCTATACAAAGCTCTTTCAAACGGCCCCATTTTCATTTAAAACCCCAAGCCCCCCAAATTTCCCTACCCACCCTTTCTAAAAGTTTCTCCTACTTTAGCATTCAGGTCCCGTACCAAAATTCCCTTCTCTCATTTGGTTTCCCAAGGTTCCTTTTTCTTCCCATTTAAAACATCCCCCAAAAATTTCTCTCTCTCACTCCCTACTTTTCCTCTCTTTTTCCAGGTGCTTACACGCTTTTTATGACCCACTTTTCGCACCCAACCTTTACTTTAACCCAAATAACCCTTAAATTTTACACTTCGAATTCTCCTTTTTTCTTTCCATAATTAAACTTCAACATTATTGCGCCCCTTCCTTACCCTCTAACCTCTCAATACCCAGTTTTAAAACCCCCATTTGGGAGGAATTTTCTCCAGGAGGGGGGGTACCACCCCCTTCAGCCCCTTCAGCCCCTTTACCCTGAGGGGCCCCCACCCCTTTTCAGAAGGGGCAAAAAATTTTTTTAATGCTACAGCATTTAAATTTGACCCGCAGATGCGGGTACCAGTATACGACCTGTGGCCCAAAGGGGAACCGCCGCTCCGTGGGGCCCCCGTTTTTTCCCAAAGTTTTGTTTAAAAGGGGCGTCCCCATCTTTTCCCTTGGGCGGGAAAATTTAAAGGGAAAAAACCGCCCCCAATTTATTATCATGGTAAAGATAGTTATATTGTTGTCTATGCTTAAGACAGCAAGAATAAAACATTCTGCTTTGTTCATGGAAGGAAAGGGGGCAAGGAAGAAAATGCTCTTGTTTAAAAAGGTTGGGGTAATTTTTTCTAAGTTTTTTTTGGGTTTAAAATTTTTTTTTTTTTACATTAACATTAATAAAAAAAATATATTTTTTAAAACGTATAAGAAAAAATTTTTGGGAAAGAACTTAATTTAATGAGTTTTTTGGCTAATTGCCCCATTTTTACATATTCGGCCCCGCATATAATATATATTTTTTTTATATAAAAATATATATTTTATATAATATTATATATAATTTTAAAATTTATTTATAAAAAATTTGGAGACAGAAACCCACCCGGGGGAAAGAAACTCCCGGGCCCTTTAATGTGGAATCACGAAAGCGTTTGGGAACTTTTTTCTTTTTTTTTTTTTCCACAGTGGTTGCTATAAAATTAAAAATTAAATATATTAAAAATATATATAAATTAAAATTATATATATATATAATAAATTTTATATATTTCTTAACGGGGTTTGTGTAAGGGCCCACCATGTTTTTTAAATATTTTTATAGAGGGTTTTTTTGGGTAGAAGAAGTAAATGCTGGGGGCCGTTGGGAGAGGGGGGGGTTTTAATTTAAACCCCCACTTAAGTTGTGTGGGGTTTTGGGGGTGGGGTTGTTATATATATAAAAGGTGCCGAATAGAAAAATGGTCATTTAAAGCAAAAAACTCTTTTAAAAATTTTTAAGTCCTTCTAAAATTTTTTCTCAAAAACCACGCTAAGATAACAGGATTTTCTTGCTACCCTATTTTACATTTTTGGTCAAAACTTCACAGACCCAACATGCATATTATATATACTTTAATCTGGGGTTTTTTCCCCTTTTTTCTAAATGTTTCTTGTTTTTTTTTTATTTCTTTTTATTGTCCAGGGGGGAAAGGGGGAAAAGAATTTTTTCCTCCGAAAAGCCATGCGGGTCGTTATGGGGCGACAAAAAATCCCGGGAGAAGGGGTAGAAACCCCCTTTCCCTGTATACAATTACAAAAAAAAGAGAAGAAGAAAAACTTTTTTTAAAACTGGGTTGTTTAAAATTTTGGGGGCGTGGTTTTAGTGGGGAAAGACAAGAAACAGATGATTGCTGATGTTTTTAATGAAAAGAAGTTGGTTCCTGGCCCTAAGCGAAACAAAGCTGAAGGGGGTAGGAGATTTTTCAGGGGGGGGAAAAAAAAGGGGGATTAAACTGGAAAATCGGGAGATAGGGGTTAAAGAGAAAAGGGAAAGGGTGGTAGCAGTAATTTTAAAATTTGATCATTTTAGGGAAAAGGAGAAAAGAAAATATGAATGTTTTAAATTCAAGAATTTGTGGATTAAAGAAAAGGTTGGTGGGGGAGAAGTGGGTCTTTAATAAGCGTGTATGCACCTGGAAAAAGAGAGGAATGGGAGGAGAGAGAAAAGATTTTGGGAGAAAGTTAAATGAATGTATAGGAGCATTTTTAACCAAATGAGAGAGGGAATTGTGGTTGGGGCTTAATGCTTTAAAAAGGAGAAACTTTTAGAGAGGGGTGGGTAGGTATGTTTGGGGTTTCCCGGTTTTAAATGGTAATGGGGGGCCCTTTTATTGAAAATTTTTATAGAAAGGGGGGTTTTGTTTTAGGGAAAACATATTTTTAAAAAAAAGAAGGAAAAAATAAGTATACACGATATGTTTAGGGCAAATGACAGTAGTTTTTTTGGATTAAAGTAAATTTGGGAGATAAAAGGGTGTTTTAGTAGACTTCAGATTTTTACTTTTTTTAGGGGGGGCCACAGATATATCAATCAAATTTTTTAGTTGTACACACTGAGATAAAAGGTAGATGGATAAAAAAGGGGAATAAAGCATCAAAGGGGAAAGAAGTTTAAGGGTTTTTAAACAAAAGAGGAGGCCCTTTTTGGGTAAGAAAATAAAACACTATTGGAGGAAGATGGGCAATGAAGCATAAAAGGGAAAGGGGTCGAAAAAGGTATGGGGTAGGTTTAAAAAATTTTTGTGTTTGAGTTTCCAGCAGGGAATTTGGGGGTTACAGGGAAAATTTGGGGGCAGGAGGGAAGAGGAGCGATTGGGGGAATGATGATGAAAAGAAATAGTTTAAGGGAGAAAAAAATTAGATATGAAGGGAAATTTTTTCCCAAAGTAGAAGGGGATTTCAAGGGGGGAAAGTATATGGAGAAAAAGAGAGAAATTAAGAGAGTGGTGAAACAAAGTAAAAAGAAGCAAATGAGAGAGTGGGTGAGATTTTATCAACCCAAATTTTTTTTGAAAATAAGAAAAAGTTTTGGATTGGGGGGATTAAAAATTAAGAAAACCTAGAGAACAAATGGGTTTGTCAGTTTAAAAAAAAGGAAGGAGAAATTATTAAATGGAGGGGTTAGAGGGATTGGGAAGTGGAAAGGAAAATTTTGAGGAATTGTTAAAAAGTTGATGAAAATAGGGAAGGGTGTGATTTCGGGTTTTAGGGCAATGAGGGAAAAACCATCTTGTAGGGTGAGGAAGAGGGCCCGTTTGAGTGTGGGGGAAATTGTGAGGGAGTAGGTAAAATGAAAGGGGGTAAGGGAGCCGGGAAGGGTGGGATAAAGATAAAATGTTAAAAAACAGGTTGGGGGTAAAAGTTTTTGGATTTGGGTTTGGGGCAAAATTAAATTTTAATTTAAAAGTATGGAAGGGTAAAAGGGACCCAGGGATTGGCAGAGAGCATGCTAGTTTCCCTTTTTATAAAGGGGAAAGGGGGTAAAAGGAGTGCAAAAATTATAGGGGGGTAAGTCTGTTTAGTGTAAAACCGGTAAAGTTTTATGGGAAAAGTTATAAATTGAAAGGAAAAAGAGTAAGACGGAGAAAAAGGAATTTGCAGATGAACAAGGAGGGTTTTTGGAAAGGGGAAGGGGGGTTTTGGACCAGGGGTTTTAATGAAACATTTAAGTGAAAGTATTTAGATAAGGCTAAAGGGTGTTTTGGCATTTATGGATTTGGAAAGGGTATGACAGGGTGGATGGGGGGCAAAGTGGCCCGATGTTGCAAGTGTATGGTGTTTGGGGGTAGGTTACTGAAAGCAAATGAAGGGGTTTTTTTCGAGGTAGTGAGGCTAAGTTTTGAAGTTGTAGGAAAGAGGGAAAATTTTTTTTCCCCGTAAAATTAGGCCCCTTTAAAAAAGGGTGTTTTTGTCACCGTGGTTGTTTTTTATATTTATTAAAGGGGTTTTTAAAAAAGAAGTAAATGCAGGGGTTTTTTGGGAAGAGGCGTGGGTTAAAAGGGGAAAAAAATCACAAAACAAAGTGGAGTTGTCACAGCTTGGGTCTTTTTCTGATGACACTGGGGCTCTTGGGGAGATTCTGAAGAGAAGGGTTTCAGAGATTGGGGGATGAAATTTGGGTAGGGGGGCAAAAGAAGGGAAAATTTAAAAGGGGAAAACGGAAAGGGGTAAGGGTTTTGAGGATAACAAAAAGGGTTAGGGATGAAAAAATTTAAAATCAGATTGGAGGGAGGGGAGTAGGAGGAGGGGGAACGTATTCAGATATTTGGGAGTGGACGAGTCCCGCGGAGGGGCTATGAAAGATGAGGTGAAACATAGAAAATTGGGTGAGGGAAAAAAAAGTGAGTGGGCACTTTGGAGTCCCGTGGGGACAAAGAACTTTGTCCTTGGGGGCAAAGAGGGGAATGTATGAGATTAAAAGTTTTAAACCAAAGCCTTAAATGGGTTGTGAAGGGGGTGGGGTGTGAATGTTTCCCGCGAGGGGAAAACTGGGGGCATTGGGGGAAGTTTATGTCTGAGGGCAAGTGTGGTGTGAATATAATGCAGGGGAATTCGTGTTTTTTGGGAAGGGTTTGGGGGAGGTGCGGGTTTTCCAAAACTGTTTTTCCAAGGGCTAGGAAGGGGTTTTTGGGGGTGGTTCGGAAAATGATAGAGAGAATGGGAAACGAAAAAAAGAAATGACTTTAAGAGTGTATCAGCTGTAAATGGAAGGAAAAGGGGGGGTAGGGGTCGGCCAAAGGGAAAGGGTTTTGGGGGGAGGGGGGAAAAGGAGGTTTTTTTTGTGCGAGGGGCTTGGGCTTCCCGCAGGCATGCGGAGGTGTTTGATAGGAGTGGGAAAGGAGACAAAAAGGTTTTTAAAAACTTGCTGCTGTTGGGGGTGTAGCCAAAAATAACATTTATGAAGGGATTCAGGGGGGCCGGCCCGGCCGGGCTTGAGTCCCCGGGGATGGGGGAAGGGCCCGTTCCTGCACTTGAAGGGGGGGGGGGGTGTTTAAAGTTGCAGTTTAAAAACTTAGTGAAAGCACCCTTTGGCAAAAACAGGATGGAGTGGAAAAAGATGGGGAAAGTTTTTCTTTTTTGGGCCACCCTGCCCCTTGGTGGGAATCGGCCCCGGTTTTGAAAAATAAAAAAAAAAAAAACGTTTTAAAAAATTAAATTTTTTTTTTATTAAATTTTATGTAAAAAAATTTTTAAATTTTTTCACCCAAAAAAATCCCTTTGAAAATTACCTAACCCTTAAATTTTAACAAAACAAAATTTTTTTTAGCCTAACCCCAAAAAAAATATACTTTTAGATTTGGGGTTTCAATTAATTTTTAAAACTAAACAAACACAGTGAAATATATTTTTTTATTAGGTTTAGAATTTATTTTTGGGGAAATTATTGCTACACAAATTTTCAAATTGTCCCAAAAAAAAAATAAGCGTTGCTATTTAAGCCAAGATCGCAAGTTCTGCCCATTCGGCCGATAAAAATATAAAATTATAAATTTAATATTTATATCTATATAATATTATTAATATATAAATATATACTTAAAGGGGCCCGGAAATGCCCCTTTTAACCATTTTTTTTATAATTTTTTTCCCCAGAACCCCCGCAATCCCCACCCTAAATCTCGCCGGGGAATAAAAACTTCACATTAAAAAGTTTATTCAGCTGACTACCAGACATTTTTAAATTTGTGTCTGGGGGGGCCTGGCAGTTTTTCGTAAAGGGTCTCATAACATTTAAAAAATTGGAGAGGCCAATAATTTTATATGAGTCAATTGCTTCTATGGAATAATTTTTGTATGCAAAGGGTTTTGTCTAAGGAAAGTGAAAGTGCTCCATGGAGGAAGTCTAGAAAAGTTAGGAGAGGTAAGGGAAGGGAAATTACCGTAGGGGTTACGTGGGAGGCCAGGTAGGGGAAAGGGAGGTGAGGGAGGGGCCAAGGAAACCCTAAAGGGGTTGACAAATACAGTCAAAGGGGCATAAGACCTTTCCCAACCCTTTGTAATTTTTGAACTGCATAAAAGAAAATAAAGAAAACGAATTTTATCCCCTGAGCTGAATTTACTTTCGATTCCGGGAAAGTAATGTTGGAGGAAAGAAATTTTACAGCAAAGGTGATGAGTGGAACTTGACTCATCCGCTACACCCAGAAAACATTGCAATTTTGGGGCCAAATTCTTGGATCTTTGGTTTTTAGTGACAGTTTGTTTTAACCTCTTTACATCCCGGGCCCCTATTTTTTTTTTTCCCCTTTCTTCTTTTTCCCTTCCCGGGCCTTTTTCCTTTTTTTTTACCTTCTCTTCCTCCTTCGACCCCCTTCTCCCTTTTCCCCTTTTTCTTCTCTTTCTTCCTCCTTTCCCTTTTCCCTTTCCTTTACTTCGTCCTTTAACGTTTTTTTTCCCCCTTTAATATTTTATTGTTGTTTTCAAAAATTTTAAGTACTGTCCACCCGAGTGTCTTCATGCCCCTCAGAAGGCATAAAAAATGAAAGAATATTTTTTTTTCACATGGGCTTTTACAGGCTATTAGAGATGTTATTTTTATCTCAGTCATTTTTAACCTAGTTCCCCTTTAAGGTTATTTTAAACCCCGTCTGGGGTACGACCCACTACAGTCCCAATAACATCTAGGGGGAACTAGGGGAAAAAGGTTTAAGGGAAACATGCCAACGTTTTCAACCCCCTGCCGGCGATTTAAACCACTGACCCTTTATTAAAATGAGCTTGAGGTTTTCGGCTACAAAAACCCAGCCACGAAAGCCTTGAAAATTTGATTCTTTTATTCACAAAAAAAAAAAAAAAAAAAACAGGGGGTGCATTAAAAAACAAAACTTTGTATTTGTAATGCATCCCCCGAACCCCCCCCCTATATTGTGTACTCAAAAAATCTTTTTCACTGTCACTGTAAAACCTTTTTAAAAATTTGTGTAAAAAATTATTTAATTTAAAAAAAACCCAAATTTTTTCAATAAGAAAAGATGGAGTGGTAGAGGTGGAATAAATTTAAAGGGTTCAGGGAAAAAATCCAATTATTTTTTCCTCGAAGCCTTTTTTTTAAAAAACTTTTGCGAGGCTATGGGGTCCCCTAATTTCCAATAGATGCGAAACCCAATTTAAATTTAAAAAAGATCAAAATTAGAAGGGTTTTACGAATAAATGACCATTTTTACGTTCACATGTATAAAACAATGTTGGGAAAACCTCTTTTACGTGTAGGGTTTTGAAAAATTCTTGTGTGAAATGTCCTTGAAGCCTTGGAGTGTTCGTGAATTTTTTTTCGTGGTGTTCCGGGAAGCCCTTTTTTACGTGTTTAAAGTTTTGAAAAAAATTTTATTTTGAAAAATTTTTGGGGAAGTATAATTTAAAATGAAATGTTCGTGAAGTTTTTTGTACGTGTTTTATTTTTTAAAACCCCTTTAGTGGTGTTTAATTTAAATCTGGGGGTACGTATACGCTGTTGGAAAATCTGAAATTCCAGAGTAACCCAGCAGTCTGGCTACTCAGTAAATGTCAGTTTCAAAAAGTATTGCCCTATTGTATTTCACTGCGTTTGGGTTTGCGCTTTAATTTACGTTTCAGTCAAGAAAACCCCTAGGGAATCCAAGTAAAAAGTTATGAAAAGGTTTTATTAAAAATAATTTTCGTAGTGGGCACTCAAACAATTTTTTAAATTTTAAAAATGGGGGCGTTTAAAATTTTCATTTAAACCTTCTTTAAAAAAGTAAAAATGGGTTCCACGAGTATTATTCAAGAATTAAAGTCTTTAAGGGAAAAAATTTTTGGGCTCTTTTTTGAGGTAAACCCTTTCTCTCTTAAAAACAATTTTTTTTATATGTACTTGGTCAATGACTTTTTTTAAAATTAAGGGTTTGGTTAAATTATAAAACCTACTCGACGCGTCTCTTTTCTCAGTTTGCTCCCTTTTTGGGCTTTTCTTTGTTTTCTGTGTGTTCTATGTCTCGCTCTCTCTATTGCCGGGCCCTGAAAGGGGCGGAGTTGGTCCAAAACTTTTTTCTTTATAAAAAAAAAATTTTATAGAAGGTTTAAATTGGGGAAAATGTTTAAAACGCGAATTTTATGTTTCAGAATGAAAAAAGTTTTGAGCAGCTCCCGGGAAGTGTTTACAAACCCACTTATTGGTTTCGTTGTGGATGGCATGTGGTGAGGTGATGTAGGGGGGCCCGAGAAATTGCTTTCCCCCCGACGCTGCTTACAAATTTTTCCTTTTCAAAAAGGGGGGGGGGTTTTCCCGGTCTGGGAAGTTACTTCTGTTATCCGTGAAATTACGAAACGTCATGCACTTTGAAAAGCCCTTTGTGGGAAAAGTCCCCCCATTTAAAAATTTAAATCTATAAAACCCTGTTTTGGGATTGGCGTTATTAATTATGGTGTTATTTTTAAAAATTGGGGGGAAAAAAACACATCTGCAGCTCCAGAGTAAATTTTTTTTTCAAGAAACGTTTCACTCACCGTTACTTTTATTTAATCTTTTTTAGAGATGAGTCACTGATAAACATCCTGGTGGTTTAAAACGTCTCTCAGTTAGAGGTAAACCGATGGGTTTCAAAGGGGTTTTTAATTTTCCAAATTTTTACTTTTATTTTACTTCCTCGATATACACTAAGATTTTACTTTTACCAAATATAATTTGGGTTAAAGCATTTTTTTGTATGTGGTTTTAAGGGTTACATGCATAGTACAAACCTCGAGTCCCCTTTGAGGGATGTCTTAATGCGGTGAAGGGCTCTTTTTATTTAAAGGAATGGAGCTTTCCCCTTCCTATCCCCGCTCGAATCGATTGCCTTCCCCTTTTCCCCAAGGAACCCGTATAATCCTACGATTTTTTGCGCGCCCCAAGAATAAAAATTTTAAAAAAATAATATCAAACCAGCTAAAGCTATTTTAGCTTAGGGAAATAAATGGCAAGCAACAATTTTCAGCCCAGAAAAAACAAATGATGATTTCTGGGGAAACCCAAAATGGTAATGCCGGTTTTCAGTTTTTAATATGAATGGGGGGGTTTTGGGGACCGGGGAAGTTTATATCCTTGGGGGGAAATTTGACTCCAAACCCGAAAACCCTGAAAAACCACGTTTTAAATCTTTTCAAACAAAAGGGACCAGGAAGCTTTCCGCACTTCGCCCCTTCTCGCATCTGGGTTGACAAACAGGGGGGTTTCAAAATTTTTTTACGAGGCACAAGGAAAGTCACACCTTGAGTTTTCTTTAATTTCTTGGTTTGCCTGCCCCCCCCCCCCTCATCGGACTGCTTGACCGGGGTAGGGGAACAGAGCCAAGACGTCTCACCTCTCGCCTGAACCCATCCTGGATAGATCTGTCATTTCAGCAGAGCCTTCAACACAGGAGGGATGTGGGTGGCCTAACTGTTATGTACAAGGCCAATATTGTCAAAGTACCATACATGGATCCACTTCGAGGACAGCGTGAAGCAAGCTTCTATACCACGAGACGGGCAGAAAGCAGCAACTTCACTCTGGCTGTACCCTTCTCCAGAACATCACTTCATCTGAGATCAATTATTCCCAGGATGACTTGAGTCTGAAACACATTCGTACAGCATTATAATGTCAACGAGATAAAGTCAGTTGATCAGATGAAAATGCTGGCCCACAGATGGCTCCAATTTCATCCTGTTCCCTACTTGAATGTTTCATTATAATAAAAATGCTTTCAAATGAGCTGATGTAGGTGACAGCTCTTAGCTTGCCAATAAAGTTAGGAACCCTTAACCTGTAAATAGCTTGTCAATAAAGCTAGGGATCCTTAACCTGACCTTGTCAAACCCTGTGTAAACGAGAGAGAGAGAGAGAGAGAGAGAGAGAGAGAGAGAGAGAGAGAGAGAGAGAGAGAGAGAGAGAGAGAGAGAGAAGCACAACTTAAGAGACAACTATATAGGAGTTCAATACCCACATGGAGTGAGAAACAAGAGTAACAGATTGGCTATATATTTAGACACCAAACTTACATCTTCAGCAATCACACGAAGACGTCGAAATACAGACAATAACTCTTGTCTGTCTACCTGCAGATATTGATTTTTTACTGACTGGAGTTTATTACATTTTGATGCCTGAATAAAGAAGTATATGAAGATTGACAAATACTCTTTATCTTATATACAATATTTGAATAAAATATTGACAAAGAGCAGCAATTCAGGAAGGTATTATAATTCTTCTCTCACTCACCACTTTCTTCTTTCTCTCTCATGAAAATTAAAGATGGCCGGCACATAATATTACGTCAAATTCAGTAAGGTTCACAAAAAATCTCTATATTCAAGTGTGTTTCTTATTTGTTCTAAATCCTGAACAGTTTCCCTTCCACTTTCCAAAGAATACAATAGTGAGATGCTGATAGGATTGTTGTGTGTTCCATTGTGTTGCGTGTTCCATTGTGTTGTGTGACTCCCATGTGTTGTATCTTCCATTGTGTTGTGTGTTCCATTGTGTTGTTTGACCCCCATGTGTACTGTGTTCCATTGTGTTGTGTGATTCTCATGTGTTGTGTGTTCCATTGTGTTGTGTTCCATTGTGTTGTGTTCCATTGTGTTGTGTGACTCCCATGTTTGTTCCATTGTGTTATGTGAATCCCATGTGTTGTGTGTTCCATTGTGTTCTGTGTTCCATTGTGTTGTGTGTTCCATTGCGTTCTGTGTTCCACTGTGTTGTGTGTTCCCTTGTGTTGTGTGACTCCCATGTGTTGTGTGTTCCACTGTATTCTATGTTCCACTGTGTTGTGTGTTATATTGTGTTTTGTGTGACTCCAATGTGTTGTGTTCCATTGTGTTGTGTGTTCCTTTGTGTTGTGTGACTCCCATGTGTTGTGTGTTTCATTGTGTTGTGTGACTCCCATGTGTTGTGTGTTTCATTGTGTTGTGTTACTCCCATGTGTTGTGTGTTCCATTGAGTTGTGTGACTCCCATGTGTTGTGTGTTCCATTGAGTTGTGGACTCCCATGTGTTGTGTGTTCCATTGAGTTTGTGTGACTCCCATGTGTTGTGTGTTTCATTGTGTTGTGTTACTCCCATGTGTTGTGTGTTCCATTGAGTTGTGTGACTCCCATGTGTTGTGTGTTCCATTGTGTTGTGTGCTCGATTGTGTTGTGTGACTCCCATTGTTTTGTGTGCTCCATTGTGTTTGTGTTCCATTGTGTGGTGTGACTCCATGTGTTGAGTGTTCCATTGTGTTGACTCCCATGTGTTGTGTGTTCCTTTGTGTTGTGTGTTTCCTTGTTTGTGTGACTCCCATGTGTTGTGTGTTCCCTTGTGTTGTGTGTCTACCATTGTGTTTGTCTGTGACTCCCATGTGTTGTATAACTCCATTTGTTGTGTGTTCCCTTGTGTTGTGTGACTCCCATGTGTTGTGTGTTCCATTGTGTTGTGTGGCTCCATTGTGTTGTGTGACTCCCATGCCTTCAGTGTTCCATTGTGTGACTCCCATGTGTTGTGTTCCCTTGTGTTGTGTGACTCCCATGTGTTGTGTGTTCCCATGTGTTGTGTGTTCCCTTGTGTTGTGTGACTCCCATGTGTTGTGTGTTCCCTTGTGTTGTGTGACTCCCATGTGTTTGTGTGTTCCCTTGTGTTGTGTGACTCCCATGTGTTGTGTGTTCCTTGTGTTGTGTGACTCCCATGTGTTTGTGTTCCCTTGTGTTGTTGACTCCCATGTGTGTGTGTTCCCTTGTGTTGTGAGTCTCCCATAGGTTGTGTATATCCCATACTGATAAATTAGACACATGTGCAACACTTGGGTATCTTTATTAAGGAAACGTTTCGCCACACAGTGGCTTTATCAGTTCATATAAATGAGAATGGTGAAGACATCACACACACACACACACACACACACACACACACACACACACACACACACACACACACACACACACACACACACAGTCAAGGACCAGGTAATCAGGCTAAGGAAGGAAGGAGGCCAGGAGCTCGGACTCGACCCCCGCAACCTCAACTAGGTGAGTACACACACACACACACACACAAAAAAAAAAAAAAATGGTGGGGACTCGCAGGAACCAAGGATCAGATGAGAATGGTTCTGGTAGGGAGGAGTGGATGGAGGAGCAGTGGAAAAGGATGGAACAAGAGTGGGAGAGAAAATTAGGAGAGCTTTCTGAAAAAATGGAGAAAGAGCTCTCTGTGAAATTGGAAAAGAGGTTGGAGAAGGAGACAAAGAATTGGGAGGCACAAGTCGAAACTGCAGCAGCCAAGATAAGGGTCCTAGAAGTTGAGATAAATAGGCTGAAGCGAGTTACAGGGGCAGTGACCAGAGAAGACACAGCATATGAAGCTGCGAGGCCGAACAGGAAGGAAGGAATTATGAATTATGCTAAGGTCATATCAGTCTGCCAAGGAGGACCAAGGAGTGAAAGGGAAGATCAGCTGGTTGCAGATGGAGAGGGTGATAGGTCGAATGCTGAGGCACAACCAGGCTATCAAGAGCCACTGGAAAAATCAAGGGAGAAACTGACCACATACAGGCAGGATCCAGAGTCACAGAGGGTGAGGCAATGGGAGGAAGAAAGGGCAAAATCAGTGTTTATCCATGGGCTTCAGGAGAGAGAGGAAAGGACACACACTGAAAGGCAGCAGGAAGAAAGAAAGGAGATTGAGAAATCATCACGGAAATAGGTGAAGAGATGGACGGAAATTTTAAATTTCAGGAAAGGGATAAGG
>NW_026500362.1:0-20108 GCF_026875155.1 Cherax quadricarinatus | reverse complement strand
CCCCTTCAGGCATATCTGGGTGAGAGAAATTGTGTCATTGGAAATCTACCTTCCAATGCATTGATGATGCAATCAGTCCCTGCATAATCGAATAATTGAAGCAACTAATGCAACTTGTCAATTAGCTTCCACAAAGATTTACCAACAATATAAACCAACTAGGAAAATTTAGAGCAATTAAGAAATTATCAAGCAAATGGTCAAGGCCATCTTCAAACGCGAAAACCCCACAAGCAGCTACACTGCACCGTTAAGGCAAGAATTAATTAACATAAATTAGTCATCACAAACGAGACATAGGAAACTTCTAGTTCTTCAAGCGAATCAATATAAACGTGAACCAGCAAAATTTTGGAGGTAAGATCCGACAACTTTAGGGGGAAAGCACAAGGCTCCTAACTACCTAGTTCATACCTTCACTGATGAGGATGATGAAGAAGTTGAAATTAAACTTGACGATCCACAGGACCAGTAAATTGATGGGTGAATTAGGGGAGAAAATTCCTCCCACAAAAACAGCCCGTCAATTTAACAATAATCATATCAGTTAGTAAATGAATGGAGCGAAGACTTGGATGAACTACAACCACTACCTCCAAACGATACTTCCAACTCTTGAAGATGCCCCCCCTTTTACAAGACCTATTACTTTAAACTAGAGATGAGTCAGGTTATTGGAAGAATGAGAAATAGAGCCCGTGGTCTCTCTGGAATAACAGTGAAACAAATAAAGTTCCTACCTAGAAATTGTAAACAGTTTTTTGGTCAATATCTTTAATGCCATCTTGGCCTCAGGACATTTTTCAGTTTTTTTTAAAGACTGCTAAGATGATCTTTCTGGTAACCCACAATAAAGACTCCACCCACCTGGAACTATAGACCTATACTTTATTTGAAGCCCACTGGAAAAGTTCTTGAGAAGCCATTTCCAACAGATTGAACTACATATGGAGTTTAATCATTTTTTTACTGAAAAACAAATTTGGCTTTAGAACCCATAGAGGTACCAATCATGCAATAAATGTTATTTTCGATACTGTAGCAAGTCTAAAACATCAGGGCAATCTTGCCTTAATTACCACCAGAGATGTTCATAAAGCTTTTGATAGCTTATGGCATATGGCCTTATATACAAACTCATTGACCTACCAGACCACAACTGGACTTTTTCTCAAAATTAAATATATAATTTCTTAACTCAAAGAAAAATCATTCCCACCTTTCAGGGCAGGTCGACAGACCCTTTTATGCCGAAGTTTGGTGTCCCGCAAGGATCTTGTCTCAGTCCACTCCTGTTCAACATTTATGTGAATGACCTTCCTCAACCAGAGTTTAATGACACAATTGTGACACAGTTTGCAGATGATGTTATTCATGTCGTCTCATCAATTTCCGGTAACAGGAAAATAAAAAGTATGAGAGTTTCATAGAGAAAATGAATATTGAACTTCGTCGGCATCTAATTGGGAAAAGAAATGGAGAATTACAACTAATCCTGACAAGGTCCTTGTTAGCACATAGGATGTTTTGCATCAACAATTGAAGATAAAGGAGGTATCTCCATCAGAGGTACACCTGTAGCCATTAAAAAACCCTAACAAGATTTTGGGATATAAATCGACAGGCTGCTCCATTCAACATCTCATGTAACTAAAAAGATCAACATAGCCAAAGCCGGTCTTAGCAGACTCTTTCGATTTAATCAAGCCCCTCAACATGTCAAAAAACATCTGTATAAAATAAAAATAAGACCAATACTCAAATACCCTTGTGTCCCAATGTCACTAACAACAAAGACCACACTGCTCCGGTTACAAAGGGTCCAGAATAGAGCTCTTCGCTTCATCACCGATACCAGGAGAGACAGAGTTAAAATGGCAGATTTACACATACAACAAGATATTACTGCCATAAATGTACGCCTTGACACCCTAAAAAATAATCATTATCATTAGTAAATGAATGGAGAGATGAGAATTTGGGATGATCTACAACCACTCCCTTTCCATCGATACTTCAACCTTGAAGATACCCACCTGCTTACTAGACCTATTACATTACTAGAGATGATCAGGTTATTGGAAGAAATGAGAAATAGAGCCCCTGGTCTCTCTGGAATAACAGTGAAACAAATAAAGTTCCTACCTAGAAATTGTAAACAGTCTTTGGTCAATATCTTTAATGCCATCTTGGCCTCGGGACATTTTTCAGTTGTTTTTAAGACTGCTAAGATGATCTTTCTTGGTAAGCACAATAAAGACATCCACCAACCTGGGAACTATAGACCTATATCTTTACTTGAAGTCACTGGAAAAGTTCTTGAGAAGCTCATTTCCAACAGATTGAACTACTATATGGAGTTTTAAATCACTTTTTTCCCTGAAAAACAATTGGCTTTAGAACCCATAGAGGTACCAATCATGCAATAAATTTTTTTGTATACTGTAGCAAGTCTAAAACATCAGGGCAATCTTGCCTTAATTACCACCAGAGATGTTCATAAAGCTTTTGATAGCTTATGGTATGATGGCCTTATATACAAACTCATTGACCTACCAGACCACAACTGGACTTTTCTCAGATTAATATATAATTCTTAACTCAAAAAAAATCATTCCCACCTTTCATGCAAGTCGACAGAGCCTTTTATCCCGGGACAGCTGGTGTCCCGCAAGGATCTTGTCTCAGTCCACTCCTGTTCAACATTTATGTGAATGACCTTCCTAAACCCCAGAGTTTAATGACACAATTGTGACACAGTTTGCAGATGATTTTTATTCATGTCGTCTCATAAACTCCAGTAACAGGAAAATACAAGTATGAGAGAGTCATAGAGAAAATAAATATTGAACTTCGTCGAGAAATCAAATTTGGGAAAAGAAATGGAGAATTACAACTTAATCCTGACAAGGTCCTTGTTAGCACGATAGATGTCTTGCATCAACAATTGAAGATAAAGGAGGTATCTCCATCAAGAGGTACACCTGTAGCCATTAAAAAACCCTAACAAGATTTTGGAGATGAAATCGACAGGCTGCTTCATTCAACATCTCATGTAACTAAAAAGATCAACAATACCCAAAAGCCGGTCTTAGCAGACCTTTCGATTTAATCAAGCCCCTCAACATGTCAAAAAACATCTGTATAAAATGATAATAAGACCAATACTCGAATAACCCTTGTGTCCCAATGTCACTAACAACAAAGACCAACATGCTCCGGTTACAAAGGGCAGAATAGAGCTCTTCGCTTCATCACCGATACCGGGAGGAGAGACAGAGTTAAAATTTGACAGATTTACACATACAACAAGATATTACTGCCATAAATGTACGCCTTGACACCCTAAAAAAGAAACAACTTTATATAATGCAAGAACTATACATGCCAGATAGAGAACAATCCTATACAAGTGGTTAATACCAGGGATTATACCATCAATACTCTCCTCACAGGACTCAACGAATGCTCTCCCACAAAGGGTCCGTCGTTTTAAATTCATAAAGATGATTACCCACGACCCATGATATTGAGCAACCTCCCTGATGAAGAAGATTGGGTACCACCAGAACCCTTCTATGTATATGAGAACATCATCCCCCCAATTAGGGAGACATCTATAAAATAACTTTCTAATGTAAAAATTAGGGTATTTACTATGGCTGGACCCCCACCTGTAAGAAGCCATTGTCACAAACTTTATAAACTGGGCCCGAAATTATTGCCTTCCTTGTCGCATAAATATCCGTTGTGCAATCGCAAAAAAAAAAAAAAAAAAAAAAAAAAAAAAAAAAAAAAAAAAAAAAAAAAAAAAAAAAAAAAAGCAATTGCAACTTGTATAATTTACTACAATTCAGAGTCATGTACTTATATATCCCGTTATACTATGTGACTCTGATGGTTAGTATATACCCTTAAATTAATATATTATCATTTCACATACCCTTTTTTAAATTGCACCAAGTGGTTGGGCCCCTTACCTTATATCCTACCTCTCACCCCCCCCCCCTTTTCCCAAAATTTCCATCCTTACCCATCCTTCTTCCTTCCCCATCTCACCAAAGCTCTGGTCTGAACAAGAACAAGAAGCTTCTTGATTGGTCAGGTTGTCGTTAATATGTGAGTCTGGAGTTACTTCATTTCTTTCGTGGAGGAGGCATTCCTTATGTTGTGGGATTTTTGGAAGGAAACGAAAAAGTAGTCTTGTAATCTTGGGTCGAAATGCTGGGTCGGCTTGTAACTGGTCCAAGGTTATCTGGAGTGTAGTGAAGGAGCAGTGGGATCCTTTACGATTTGTAAACTTGACTGTTTGTCGAGTAATTTCTCGTACAAAGTGTCGACATTCATGGTGGGTTCTTGGTCAGGAGTCGTATAAAAATTATATCTTTCCAGTGGCAGGTATTGTTCTCGATGTTGGTCTTCTGTATTAATACGTCGAGAGATGGCTGGAGAGGTTTTTGTTGGTGGTTCAGCATTGGAGGGCCCGGGTTCGATTCCCGGCGGGGGGAAACATTTCGACACGTTTTCCCTTTCACTATTGTCCCCGTTCACCTAGCAGCAAATAGGTACTGGGTGTTAGTCGACTGGTGTGGGTCGCATCCTGGGGGACAAGATTAAGGACCCCAATGGAAATAAGTTAGACAGCCCTCGATGACGCACTGACTTTCTTGGGTTATCCTGGTGGCTAACCCTCCAGGGTTAAAAATCCGAACAAAAACTTATCTCTCTCTCTCTTCAATGTTGGTGTTTCGCTAGAGAGTGTGTATTATTATTATTATAATCCCAAGGGGAAGCGCTAAACCCAGGATTATACAGCGCCTGAGGGGGGATGTGGAAGGCATTTAGGCTTAATTCGGGGAACTGGAGCACAGATCCAATTCCCTAAACAAGAGCCCCTCACCAACATCAAGGAACCTTCCTTGAGGGGCCGGGCTCAGATTATTTTTATTATTATAATCAAGGGAAGCGCTAAACCCGGGAGGATTATTACAGCGCCTGGGGGGGGGAATGTGGGGGAAAGGGATTCAGGGTTAAAATTTGGGGAAATGGAGCACAGATCCAATTCCCTAAATCAAGAGCCCCTCACCAACATCAAGGAACCTTCCTTGAGGGGTAGAGAGTGTGTAGAAGACTGGGGAGAATTTTGGCTTCTGATTGGTCCATATAGTAGTGGTGAGTGGAGGTGAAGGAGTATGCCGCCACGACGAGCCAATCGACGAGCAGGAGGAGATCGACGAGTAGGAGGAGATCAACGAGTAGGAGGAGATCGACGAGTAGGGGAATCGGGCGAGTAGGAGGAGATCGACGAGTAGGGAGATCAACGAGTAGGTTTACCTTGACATGGGGCGATGCATTCGGGATTTTTGTAATGCTGTCAACAGTAGCCCAAGTATTTTGCGTCTCGATGGATGTCTTGAGTTCTGCTGGTGATTGAGACGTCAGAATCTTACGAGTTTTTTAAGGAATACTGATTTCCTAGCCTGAGGGCAGGAGATGACGTAACAGTAAACCCCTTGAGTGGTAAGTGTAGTGATGGCTTCTGTAGTGAGTAACTTCTCTGCTTCAGCATTATCGTGACACACAACAATGAATGCTTCTTTCAGGGACAAAATGGTGTTGAATTTAACTTGCAGTGCTCCCTGAATAACAGTTGCAAGAGCAATCTTCGTTGAATCATCAAGGGTACCACTTTTTGGCTTGATCTTGTTCGCCATAACTATTATATTTTTCAGTTAATTCGTCCTTCTCAATTCTCTAATGAATTTATGAAAAGATTTTTAAACATGAAAATTTATCTTTAAAATAAATAGATTATTTAATGAAAGTTAATTTATAGAGAAGAGGTAAAAATATCATATAATATTAAAAGATTTATATATTACACAAAAAATATGAAACAAAAATATGAAAACAGTAAATATAAATTTATAAAAAAAATATATGTACTGCAATTATTGGTATGTGTTGTCTCATTTTGGAGTCCCCAAAATTTTTGGGGTAATTTTTAAATATAATATGTATGGTATATTTATAACAACAATTTTTTGAGGGACGATTTGCACTCGCCTCAACGAGTAAAAAAAAAAAAAAAAATCGAAAAAAAAATACGAAAATTGATTTTTTTTTTTTATATTTTATTTAAAACCAATACATTTAACATAAAAATAAAAATAAGGAAACAGTATGGATCTCACTCCAAAAAAAAAAAAAACTGACACAAATGGATTGCACCTATATGCTCGCAAGATATTCTGCTAAACTTACAACAATAACTTAAGGCAAGAACGCTACAAAAAAAAAAAAAAAATACGGGCTGACAATATACACATTCTTAAATCAAGACCTTACATATATATAAATGTTACATATAACATCCCCTCAAGGAAGGTTCCTTGATGTTGGTGAGGGGCTCTTGTTTTAGGGAATTGAATCTGTGCTCCAGTTCCCCAAATTTAAAAGCCTGAATGCCTTCCACATCCCCCCCCCCTGGGCACTGTATAATCCTCCGGTTTAGCGCTTCCCCTTGATTATAATAATAATAAAAATAAATAAAAATACAAAGAATACAGCTTAGAACACAAAAACTGAATAAGGACATTCGTCTCTCAACCTGCAGGGAGAGAGGACGCTTCTACAGTTTCTCTTGCACGCCACCTGGTGGGGGAAAACATAGCTTAGCACCAAGATGGCGGACCGACTGTACCGGCGCAAAATACTTTTCGCATTGAGCTGGTTAGAGGATTTTTAAAAGCAGCACCACGATGAACGTTCTCTTGCCAAGCATTATCAGGGACGGTTATGGAACCCCCAATGAAGAGTTGTATGGGTGGCCTGAATGGTATGTCAAGGGCCCTTCATGAAGTTCATGAGGGCTGACTTCTACTCTACCATCGTCGACGAATTTCAAGAAAGGAGGATGAGTATCAATTCAGCAGTTGAAGTATGCTTGCATGATGTGTCTAAGTTTTTTTACTTGGGGTAAAGGTAAGGAATGTACCTTCTGAAGCAACAGCATACACCCCTAAAAGTGTGTTCAGTGGTTATGGGACTGTACACTCGCGAGCATGGGAATGTGGAGGGAGGGCCCCTACGAGGGGATGCTGGAAGGATCCTTCACACTGAAATGACAATGAGGAGGCCGATACCATCATATGTTACATTGCAAAACCATAGAACTGGGTTTTTGTACACTATGCGGGGCAGAGGAAGACATGCCTTTTTATGTGACTCTTATGACACATGGTGGCACAATGCCCCAGGAGACAGGGTCCTAGGGGTCAACAGAAAGTTTTCTGAAGACACGAAAGTTAAAGCCTTGGCGTTGTGACGGCTGGAGGGGGAAAGCCGGGGTAAGGGCCAGTGGAGTGAGGAGGTCGAAAAAGCAGAGGTGGTTTGGAGACATTTTGTTACACTACCAGTGAAACGGGGGGGGGGGATATCGCTGTCAGAAAGACCGTTAGATAATACAGATTCAGCACAAGAAGGGATGTGGAGGCTGTGCTGAGGATTTTTTGGAAGAGTCGGAGCATGGGGGTGGAAGGTGATGTGAGGTTAGGTGATGTCAAGGTGATGGACGACCAGAAACGGGGTAAGGAAGACTTGCGTGAGGTTTGAATGGAGAGCAATGTGGTGGTGGAGGTCCATCAAGATGTAGTTGAAGAAGAGATGTGTGTAGAGGGAAGCTCCCGCAAGAGATCAGCGGTGGCATCAGACATGGATGAGGTCCTCACACCAGCACTGGGGGGCCTGGGAAGAAGATTTGAGCAACTGTGGAGGAAACGGTGAGACCGGGAGGAGGGGAGGAGCAATGGGAAGACCGGAGGGAAGGGACAGGGTGGGATTGGAGGACAGGAACGAGGGATTGATAGAGATGGACCGAGACCTATGAAAAGAGGACCAAGTAAGCCTCAGCGGCATAGGGGTAAGCCGCCTTTCTAGTAAAATTCAGGTGTGTAACTTTCAATGTAAACGGTCTTAAAACCGAGGTCAAGAGGGTATGGTTAGAGTGGGTTTTAAGGAGATTTAGTATTGAAATCTCTTCTTTTGCAGGAACATAACCATAGGTTAGTATGTGAGTTGTTGAAAGGTTATAGGTTGTTTACAAGTGATGTTTTGAGGTTTTAAAGGAGGTGTGGCTGTGGCTGTAAAGGAGACCAGCCCTTTGCGTACCCTGGGTTGGGAGGAGGGGGGGTGGGAAGGTTGTCAGGGTGGATGGGTTTTGGAGGGCCGGGAGGGTTTGTTTTGTAGGTGTGTACATGCCAGCAACTAGTAACACTAGAGTGAAAGTGGATTTTGTACGCGATGTTTTGGTATATCACTTTAGAGGTTACCTACCTTTACGGTGATTGGTGGGGATTGGAATTGCGTAATTAGGAACGGTGATGTGGTTCCGAGGGGGCGGGTTGTGTTTTGGGGGGGTTCTGAGAGATGTTTTGCGAGATGTATGAGTGGTAGATGTGGTGGGGAGTAGGGGATATGGAGTCGAGCACATTTTATTCATAGGGATATGAGGCACGGGTTTGATAGGATTTATGTTAGGCAGGGAATAGGTGTGGAGAAGGGGGACGACTATAGATGTGGGTTTTTCTGATCATCGCGCTGTTATAGCAGATTGAGGGTAGATGGTATAGTGAGGAGTTTATGCAGGATACTGGAAATTTTAAAAGTGAGGCTACTTAGGGATGAGAGTGACGCTACAGAATTTTAAGATTGGTGGAAATCCTTTGGGAGACTAGGGAATATGGAGATGGATTTGCTGGATTGGTGGGAAATGAGGGCTAAAGTTGGAATCGCGGGGTTTTTTAAAGTACGGGGTAGGGAGATTGCGAGGTGGACCTATGGTCTACAAAATTATCTTGAAGGTCAGTTAAATGACTGTTATGCAGAGGAACGAGTGGGGCGGAGTGAGAACATGGAATGTTTGCGAAATAAGTTGGCAGAAATTCACAATGAAAAGTTTGAGGCAATTAGAGTTAGGGCGGGGTTGAAGGATGTTTTATGGGGGGATAGGCCATTGGGTTTTGTATTAAGGAAGTTTAAGGAATGGCACCCCTCAAGGAAGGTTCCTTGATGTTGGTGAGGGGCTCTTGATTTAGGGAATTGGATCTGTGTTCCAGTTCCCCGAATTAAGCCTGAATGCCTTCCACACCCCCCCCCAGGCGCTGTATAATCCTCCGGGTTTAGCGCTTCCCCCTTGATTATAATAATAATAATAAGGAACGGCAGGCGAAAACTACCTTGGCGTATATTGAGGTAGGTACAGGGGGGGGGTGTTTGAGGAGGGTCAAGGCCTATCCACCACGGAAAATATTAGTTTGTATGCCGATTTTTGGTTTAGTGAGAAATGGAGGAGGGTTGGCAGGGTAGTGGGTGGGGGACGTTTTGGGGATGATGGGTTTAATAGGGTATTAAGTGAGCAGGACAGTGACAGACTCGAGAGAAGTATTAGTGAAGAGGAGGTGGAGGAGGCAGTTTTTGGGCTGTGCCAGAGTAAAACCCCAGGCATAGACGGCATACCAAATGGTTTTTTTTAGGTGTCTTTTGGGGGGGTGTACGGCATTGTCCCGGTGGGGGTTTTTTTAAAATTGTATGTATGTATGTATGGAGGATGGGGAAAATCGCAAAGAACGGGTTCACGTTTTAGTGCCCAAAATAGAAGCATTCCGAGTTTTTTGAATGAATTATCGTGCATTAGTTAATGTGCTCGGAATTACAAGATTTTCTAATTTTGGTCATACAGAATGAGGAAAGTGTTGGTTTAGTGTTACCCAGGGCAAGTTGGGATTCCGGGAGAAGGATGAGGATGGACATGGTTTATTAGGGATTTTCTAGAGAGTTGTACGGAGGGGAATACTAGGTTTTAGATTGGTGAGAACGCATATGGAGCGCATGGGACATAGATTTCTAGGGGTTTGCTTAGGAGAGGTTGGGGTTTTTCCGGGAGGGGTAGTGAGGTGGGGTGAACACTCTGTATGCTGAGGCGGAGGGAGAGTACAGACAATGGGAGGTTGGTGTGAAAGTGTACCGAATGGAGAGAGGTTTAGAGGCAGGCTCCCCTGTCGCAGCTGCTCTTGCGTGGTGCAGAATCTTTTTTATGAGTCTGTTGAGAGGTGATAGACAAACAGGAGATCGAGGTGGGTGCAAAGGGCATCGTAGGGTATGTTGAAGGACACTACTGTTTTGCTACCGGGGGTAAGGAAGAGTTAAAGGAGAGTGGGTAGAGTGATTCAGATGTTTGGGGATGAATACGGGGTTGCGGTTAAATAACGGTGAAAACAAGGTTACTAAGGTGGGTAAATGAATAGGGGGGCTTGAGGGAGGGGTTAGGATGAACAGTGGTTGATAGAATCAGGGTATGTGGGATATGTAATAAAGGGCGGAGGTGAAGGCAGGCCAGAAGGGTAACGCGGAGTCTGTCATAGGTAAGGTTTTAGTAGACTAGAGGTTTTAAGTAGCAGGGACCTAGCTTTACATCAGAGGGTATGTGTAAATTCACTTGTCTATAGTAAGGTATGGAGGTGGCAAGATTTTTCCCTAGAGTACAGGACATGTGGAATGCAGAGAGGGTACAAAGTTTGTGTGGGGATTTGGATGGTAGTACCTCCTGGTGGTTTTGCTAATCTACAATATACTAACCAAAGGATATAGTACCTCCCTGGGGTGGTTTGCTGTCTACCAACCTACTACCCCATGATGGTAGTTACCGTCCCTGGGTGGTTGTTTTGTCTACCAACCTACTACCAGACAGGATGGTATACCTTCCTGGGTGGTGTCTGTCTACCAACCTGCTACCACAGAAGGTAGTACCATCCCTGGGTGGTTTGTTGTCTACCAACCTATACCAAAGGACGGTAGAACCTCAATGTGGTTGCTGTTTAACCAACCGACTACCAACAGGACGGTAGTAACCTCCCTGGTGGTTGCTTGTCTACCGAACCTACTACCACAGGATGGAAGTACCTCCCTATGTGGGTTGCAGCTAACAACCTACTACCACAAGGATGGTAGTACCTCCCTGGGTGTTGCTTGCCGAACCAAACCTACTACTAGACACACGGTAGCAAGCCACCCTGGTGGTTCGTCTACCAACCTACTACCACAGGATGTGTAGAACCTCCAGGGTGGTTGCTGTCTACCAACCATACTACCAACAGGATGGTAAGTACCTCCCTGTGGTGAGTTGTTGTCTACCAACTACTACCACAGGATGGTAGTACCTTCCTGGGGGGTTGTTGTCTACCAACCTACTACACAGATGGTAGTACCTCTCTGGGTGTTGTTGTCTTACCAAACTACTACCACAGGATGGAGTACCTACCTGGGTTGGTTGTTGTCTAACCAACCTACTACCCACAGGATGGTCGTAAACCCTTCCCTGGTGGTTGCTGTCACCAACCTACTACCACAGAAACGGTAGTATCCTCTCTGGGTGGTTGCTGGTCTACCAACCTACTACCACAGGATGGTAGTACTCTCCCTGGGTGGTTGCTGTCTACCAACCAACTAACACCTCGCCAAGGACGGTCAGTACGTCCCCTGGGTGGTTGTTTGTCTACCAACCTACTACCACAGGATGTAGTACCTCCCTGGTGGTTGTTGTCGACCAACCTACTACCACTGGATGGTAGTACCTCCTATGTGGTTGCTGTCTACCACCTACTACACAGAGTAGTAACCGCCATGGGTGTGTTGACTACCAACCTACTACCACAGGACGGTATTACCATCCCTGGTTTGTTGCTGTCTACCAACCTACTACTACCAACAGATGGTAGAACCGTCCAAGGGGTGGGTTCTGTCTACCAACCTACTACCACAGGATGGAGTCCCTCCCTGGTGGATGCTGTCTACCAACTACTACTACAGGGACGGTAGTACAACCCTGTGTTGTCTACCAACCTACTCCCACAAGATGTAGTAACCAGTCCCTGGGTGGTTTTGCTGTCTACCAACCAACTACCACAGATGGTATACCTCCCGGGTGGTTTTTTTGTCGACCAACCTACTAACCACAGAGTGGTAGTACCTTCCGGGGTGGTTAGTTGTCTACCAACCTACAATCACTGGATGTTAGTACCTCCCTGGTGGTGTTGTCTACCAACCTACATGACCACATGAATGGGGAGTACCTCCCTGGGTTTTGCTGTCTACCAATCTACTACCACATGATGGTAGCGTACCATCCCTAGGTGGTGCTGCCTACCACCTACTACCACATGATGGTAGTACCTCCCTGGGTGGTTGTTGTCTACCAACCTACTACCTCAGGATTGTAGTACCTCCCTGGGTGGTTGTCTACTGTGGCATGCGAAGAGTACGTAACCTTTATTCGGCGCATTACACACCCTCATTTAACAGCTATCTCCACCCAACCAGCGAACCTTATTGCGTATATATATTGGAGATGGAGGGTCCCCGTCGTTCAACTAGTGACTCTGAAGTGTCCCTGTTCGCAGATGACGTGAAGTTGATGAGAAGAATTAAATCGGACGAGGATGAGGCAGGACTGCAAAGAGACCTGGACAGGCTGGACATTTGGTCCAGCAAACTGGCTTCTCAATACAATCTCAGCCAAAAGCAAGTTCATGAAGATTGGGTAGGCAAAGAAGACCCGAGACAGAGTAATAGCTAGGATGGCCAAGAACTACAGACCTCACTCAGGAGAAAGACCTGGGTGACCAAGCACCGACACATCACCGGAGGCACACATCAACCAAATAACCGCTGCAGCATACCGCCTGCAAACCCGAGAATAGCGTCCGATACCTTAATAAGGAATCGTTCAAGACACTGTACACTGTTGTACGTTAGGCCCATAGCTGGAGTATGAGCAGCACCAGTCTGAACCCACACCTGGTCAAGCATCGTCAAGAAGTTTAGAGAATGGACAAGGTTTGCAACAAGAGGCAGTCCGCAGAGCTCAAGGGAATGGTCGACGAGGAAAGGTTAAGTAAGGGAAATCGGACTCTGGACGACACTGGAGGACAGAAGGTCCAGGGGAGACAGGAATATCGACATACAAATACTGTGGGGAATAGACAAGGGGACAGAGAGAGGATGTTTCCAGAGCGGGGACACAGACAAGGTCACTAATTGGAAGCTGAAGACCCAGACGAGTCACAGGGACGTTAGGAAGTATTCTTCAGTCATAGAGTTGTCAGCAAGTGGAATAGCCTAGCAAGGTAAGTAGTGACAGGAACCATACATATTTTAAGATAGAATAGAGAAAGCTCAGGAAGCAAGAGAGAGAGAGATCCAGTTGCAATCATGAAAGGCGGGCTGGAGCTGAGTCTCGAACCCCTGCACCACAATTAGGTAGTACAATTAGGTGAGTAAAACACACACAGCACACACACCCACACACACACACACACACACACACACAAACACATCATACACACACACACACACACACACACACACACACACACACACACACTCACACACACACACACACACACAAACAAACAACACAACACACACACACACACACACACACACACACACACACACACAAACAACACACACACGATCACACAACACACACACAACACACCTACACACACACACACACACACACTACCACACAACACACCCACCACACACACACACACACACACACCACACACACACGACAAACAAACACACACACAACACACACACACACACACGATCAGCACACACACACACACAAAAACACACACTCCCACACACACACACACACACACACAACACACACACACACACACACAGCAATAACACACACAACAACTCACACACACACACAACGTAAAACCTGGAGCCACATGGGGGTCCCGAAACATGGCAGACCAAGATGATGGATGTGTACTTGAAAACCTCATGCATCAACATGTCAGGGACATCAACCAAGAGAGAGGGAGATGAGCCAGCAAGACTGACTTGTGTTCACCCTGACAGGTTCAGACATGAGGACATCACTTAGAGAGCCCCTGAGCTAGCGATCATGTGTTCTGATTTGACTATAAAGAAGAGTTAACAAGTGGAGAGGTAACAGGAACTGAAAGGACAGGCCAAACAAATAAAAGGGGGGACTACACAGGTATGAAAACTTCCTGCAGAGGTTCAGTGACAGAGAATGGTATGGCACAAATCAGTAAACCGATGATTGAATATGTGGGCAACAAAGGCAAGGAGGCAAGGAAAGTTTTGTTCCGCATGGAAACGGCGAAAATAATAGGAAGACCAAAACGATCTTGGTTTAACCCGAAGGTGTAGGGAGGCAAAAACTAAGTGCAACAGAGAATGAAAATGTACAGGAGGCATAGACCCAGGAAAACAAGGAATTAGTAGAAGAGCCAGAAACGCGTATATGCACAATAAGGAGAGGCCCAGCGACAGATGAAACGACATAGCTTCGTAAGGCCAAATCTGACACGAACTGCTGTACTAGCCACATAGAGAAGACAACAGTCCAAGGACCAGGTGATAAGGCCTGAGAAAGAAGTGGAGAACTCACAAGAAGACGATCAAGAGGTAGTGAGGAGCTCAACACGAGATTTAAGGAAGTATTTACAGTAGAGACAGGAAGGACTCTGGGGGACAGACCAGATGGGACACCAGCAAGGAATACCATCCAACAAACAATGTTTGACACATACATGAGCAGATGAGAGGAGTGAAAGAAACACTGCTAAGGGCACAAGGATCGATACCTCAAAGGCAATGGACCAGACAACAGCTCCCCGTGGGTCCTTAGAGAGGGAGCAATTATTTCGTGCGTGCACTGACCACTCTCTTCAACACATCCCTGGAAACAACAACGACCTGAGGTATGGAAGACGGAAATGTAGTTCCCATTTTAAAAAAAGGAGACAGAAAAGAGGCTACTAAACCTATGATCCTGTGTCACATTGACGGTAGAGTATGCAAAATAGGGAGAAGATCAGGAGGAGAGTGGAGCACCTGAACGGAACAGAGTATAAATGTCACCAGCACGAGTCACGGAAGGCAAATCCTGTTCACAAACCGCTGGAGTTTTATGATAAAATAACAAATAAGACATAGAGAGATAGGGGTGGGTTGATTGCCGCTTCTTGACTGCAAGAACTTTTGACACAGTTCCTCACAAAGATTAGTGCAGAAGCTAGACATCAGCCATATAACAGGATAGGGCACTGCAATGGATCAGAGCAATACCTGACAGGGAAGGAGGCAACAACGCTTCATTACGTAATGATGTATCACCGTGTCACCTTGACGAGCGGGTCCACAGGTCCTTCTAGGACCATGCGATTTTTGGTAGATGTGAACGACATGACAAGTTAGACCAGAAGGTCCCTGTTGCAAGAGTAATTAAGAGGCGAATTAAATCTGATGAGGACCAGGCAGACTTCAAAGAGACCTGACAGACTGAACACCTTGTCCAGCAAATAGATTCTCGGAATTAATCCAGGCCAAAATGCAAAGTCCTGAAAATAGGGGATAGGGCAACAGAAGACCACAACAAGTATAGCTAGGCGGCCAAAGACTGCAAACCTCACTCAAGAGAAAGATCTTGGGGTGATATAACACCGAGCATGTCTCCGGAAGCACACATCAATCAGATACGGCTGCAGCATAGGGCCCTGGCAAACCTGAGAACACATTCCCGATACCTTAGTAAGGAATCATTCTAGACACTGTAGCAACACCGTGTATCCGGCCCATACGGATCTGCAGCACATGTTTGGAAACCCGCACTTGAGAAAGCACATCAAAAAACTAGAGAAAAGTACAAAGGTTCGACAAGGTTAGTTCCAGAGCTAAGGGGAATGTCCATGAATAAAGATTAAGGGACACGGCCTAGACCACCTGGAGACAGAGGGTCAGGGGTGACATGATAACAACATATAAAATACTGCGTAATAGACCAGGTGGACAAAGACAGGATTTCCTAATCACTGAAACAAGAGCCACAATTGAATTGAAGACACAAAGAGAGTCAGAGAGATAGTAGGAAGATTTCTTCAGTCATAAAGTGTAAGGCCAAGTGGAATACCGAAAAATGACGTAGGGAGGCAGGAGACCATACACATTTTAAAAGACGAGGTTTGATAAAGCTTCAGAGCGGGATGAGGAGGCCTAGTACAACCGGTGAAGAAGCGGGGCCAGGAGCGAGTACTCCACCCCTGCAACCACAAAGAGGTGGAGTACAAATATGGAGAGTACACACATACAACACATCACACATACACACACACATACACACACACATCACACACACACGTACACACACACACACAACACACACACACACACACACACGTACACACACACATACACATACATCACTCACAACATCCACATACACATACACGACAAGGAACAAGCACTTGTAAGCTGTATACATACACACCAAACACACATAAACACAGGATTTCACACCCGTTCCTGTGGAACTGACATCTGAACCTTTCTCTCTCCCCCCCTTCTTCTTTCTACCCTAAGTAGAACCGATCCTACCTCCTCTCAGCTTAACCTCTAGCTCTCTCTCTACCTATCTCTCTCAGCTCTCTCCCTCCTCCAATCTCCCCCTCTAACATCTCTTACCTATACACCTCCCCCCCTCTAACAACTTCTCCCCCTCTAACATCTGTCCCCTCCCATTATCTCTCCCCTCTCCCTTTCCCCCACCTCGCTACAGTCCTCCCCTCCCTCTCGCCTAGCCTCATCTCCCTCTTGCTCTTCCATCTCCCCCCTCTTTCCCTCTCCCCCACTGTGCCTCGCTTTCTCCCTCCCTCCTCCCTCCCCCATCTCTCTGCTCCTCTCTCTCTCTCGCTCTACTCTCTATCTCTCATCTCTCTCTCTCTCTCTCTCTCTCTCTCGCTCTCTCTCTCTCTCTCTCTCTCTTCTCTCTCGGCTCCTTCCTCTTGCTCTCTCACTGCTCTCTTCTCTCTCTCTCTCTTGCTCGTCTCTCTGCTCGTCTCCTCTCTCTTGCTCTCTCTCTCTCTGCTCTCTCTCTCGTCTGCTCCTCTCTCTCTTGCTCTCTCCTCGCTTGCTCTCTCTCTCTCATTGCTCTCTCCGCTCTTGCTCTCTTCTCTCTTCTTGCTACTCCTCTCTCTCTTGCTCTCTCACTCTCTCTCTCTCTCTCTCATTGCTCTTCTCTCTTTCTCACTCTGCTCTCGGTCCTCTCCTCTCATGCCTCTCTCTCTCCTTGCTCGCTCTCTCTCTTGCTCTCTCTCTCTCTTGCGCTCTCGCTCTCTGGCTCCTCTCTCTCTTGCTCTCTTCACTCTCTGCTCGTCTCTCTCTCGTTGCTCCTCTCTCTCTTGCTTCTCTCTCTCTCTCTCTCTCTCTCTCTTTGCTCTCTCTCTCTCATGCACTCCTCTGCTCTCTTGCCGCTCTCCTCTGCTTGCTCTCTCCTCTCTTGCTCTCTCTCCTCTCTGCTCTCTCTCTCTCTTGCTCTCTCTCTCCCTCTTCTCTCTCCGCGCTGGCTCTCTCTCTCAGCTGCTCTCCTCTCTCTTGCTCTCTCTCTCTCTTCTCCTCTCTCTTCTGCTCTCTCTCTCTCTTGAGCTCTCTCTCTCGTGCTCTCTCTCTCTCTTGCTCTCTCATCTCTCTCTTTGCTCTCTCTCTCCTTCGTGCTCTCCTCTCTCTGCTCACTCTCTCTCTTTGCTCTCTCTCTCTCGTGCTCTCTCTCTCTCTTGCGCTCTCTCTCTTCTTGCTCGCTCTCTCTCTGCTCTCTCTCTCTCTTGCTCTCTCTCCATCCTTGCACTCTCTCCTCTCTTGCTCTCTCTCTCTCTTGCTCTCTCTCTCACTTGCTCTCTCTCTCTCTTGCTCTCTCTCTCTCTTCTCTCTCTCCTCTCTTGCACTCTCTCTACTCTTGCTCTCTCTCTCTCTCTTGTCTCTCATCCACCATGTTTTCCCTTCTAATCTCCCCTCTCCTTACTCTTCCCTGCACTCTCTCTCCCCCCCTCTACCTTTCCCTTCTCTCTGTCTCTCACAAAAAAAAAAAAAAAAAAGGGTGGGGCCCGCAGAACCAAGGATCAATGAGAATGGTTCTGTATAGATGATGGTGACATGGAAAAAGGATGGAACAAGAGTGGAGAGAAAATAGGAGAAGCTGTCTGGAAAAAATGGAGAAAGAGCTTCTCTGGAAATTGGAAAAGAGGTGGAGAAGAACTAAGAATTGGGAGGCACAAGTCGAAAACTGCAGTAAGCCAAATAAGGGGCCTAGAAGTTGAGATAATAGAGCTGAAGCGATTACAGGGCCATGACCAGAGAAGACACAGCATATAAGCGGCGAGGCCGAACAGGAAGAAGGAATTATGAATATCTAAGGTCACATCAAGCTGCCAAGGAGGACCAAGAGTGAAAGGAAGATCAGCTGGTTGAAGATGAGAGGTGATAGTCGATGCGAGGCACATCAAGCGATCAAGACCACGAAAATCATGGGAGAAACTACACATACAGCAGATCCAGAGCACAGTGGTGAGGCAATGGAGAAGAAGCTAAATCAGTGTTATCCATGGCTTCAGGAGAGAGAGGAAAGGACACACACTAAAAGCAGCAGGAAGAAAGAAAGGAGATTGAGAAAATCATCACGGAAATGGTGAAGAGATGGACGAGATTGTAAATTTTCAGGGGAATAGGGGGGTACTCGAAGGGGAGAAACCGACCAATCAAGCTGATTCTCAGGACGGAAACAGTGCGGAACAGCATCCTCCAAGGGAAACCACGATGAAATACTCGGAAGAGTACAAGAGGGGGTTCCTAGACAGAGACAAACAAATCAGAACGACAGCAGCTGAGGGAGAGGACAAAAAGCAAAAGGAGTAGGAAAAGAGACAAGGAGGGAACCAGCAGAGGTCAGTCAGAGCAGAACGAACAGCAAGGGCAAGCACACACACAACTACTCTCAGAACCTACAACCTATCACACCATCCGAACACAACTACAATCCATACCACGCCTCCACCCAACACCGGCTATAGAATCCCACAGTATGCCACCAGGTCCCCCACCCTCACAGGCCCCTCAACCACAGTGTTGGAAAGGAAACTGAAGGTTTATGGTACACAAACGTGATGGATAAAAAATTTAAGTGGGAGGAGTGGATGAAAGAGTCAAAGAAGCATCACCGACATCATGGGCCTCACAGAAACCAAGCTTACAGGTAGATAACAGATGCCATCTTTCCAACGGGATACCAAATCCTGAGGAAAGACAGAGGGAACAGGGGGGGTGGAGGAGTGCGTTGCTGATCAAAAAAAAACGCTGGAATTTTGATGAGCTGGAGAGAGGAGACAGCGGAGAAGAAAGTGATTACATATGGGAACACTTCACTGGAGGTCCCAAGGTGGTAATTTGCATGATGTATAACCCACCACAGAACAGCAGGGCGCAAGGCAAGAGTATGACGAGAGCAATAGAGCGATGGTTGACACACTGGCTAGAGTGGCCAGAAGAGCTCATGCATGCAGGGCAAAGCTCCTGATCATGGGTGATTTAACCACAAGGAGATCGATTGGGAGAACTTGGACCCACATGGGGGCCAAGATACATGGAGGGCTAAGATGATGGAGGTGGTACTGGAAAACTTCATGTGCCAACACGTAAGGGACACTACAAAAGAGAGAGGAGAGGGGTGAACCAGTAAGGCTGGACTTAGTATTCACCTTCAGTAGTGCCCGATATCGAGGACATCCCAAAATGAAGACCCTTGGGGCCAGTGACCATGTGGTTTTAAGCTTCGAATACACAGTAGAGTACAAGTGGAGGGAGAAGCAGGAAGGCCAGGACGAATGAAGCCAACTAAAGAAAGGGACTACACAGGAATGAGGAATACCTGAACGGGGTTCAGTGGGACAGGAGAACTGGCAGGGAAGCCAGTTAATGAGATGATGGAATATGTAGCAACAAAATGCAAGGAGGCTGAGGAGAGGTTTGTACCCAAGGGTAAAAAGGATTTTAAAGAAAAAAACCAGGATGAGCCATGGTTTACCCGAAGGTGCAGGGAGGCAAAACCAAGTGTGCTAGGGAATGGAGAAATATAAGGCAAGGACCCAGGGGAATAAGGGGAAAAAGTCGTAGGCCAGAAAAAGAATATGCACAGATAAGAAGGGAGGCCCCAAAACATAAAAAGACATGCACGA
>NW_026500351.1:0-34948 GCF_026875155.1 Cherax quadricarinatus | reverse complement strand
CCTTTTCCCTTCCACCTGCAAACCCCCCAATTTTTCCGAAAATTTGCAACCTGTGTCATGTCTCCCTCACCCATTGCTTTCATGATACCTTCGATCGCTTTCTTCTCCCCCTGGTTTCTTTCATCGTAGGTTTCCCCTTCGACTTCTTGGAGCCCGTAGAGAAACACTGACCTCTCCCTCTCCTCCTCCCACTGTATTTCTCTTTGCATCCTCTGAGGTGTTTTAGCTGTTTCCATCGAAACGTTCCTGCCTTCAACTCCTGCCCTTGCTGCAGCCCCTATGCTCAGTGGACTGTCTTCCCTGCCCAGCTGTTCCCTGCCACTGTAGTTCACTGTTAGAGTCTCTGCATATGTCATGTCACCTTCGTTGTCTTCAGGCTTCCCGTACTCATCTTTACCTGAATCCCTACATCCCCTTTGTCTGTGTCTGGTATAGAAGTTCCTGATGTTATGTCTGTACTGTCATTTGTGGTTCTAGTCTGTTTCAGTTTTTTTAGCTCCTCTAAGCACTTTATCTTATCTTCTGCTACTCAGATTTGTAGTTCCCACATCCTCTCTTCAGTTATCCTCTCCTCCATTACCTTCCCGAGCTCTGCTAGCTTCCTTCCCCACTCTTCCTCCATTTTTGTGAGCTCTATCTCCCAATCTTCCCTCCCAGGTTCCTCCCTCCTGGGTTCGGCATCCTGACCCCTGGGTCTCTGCCCTCTTGGGTTACCCATTTTTTTTACCACAGAGAGAAGCTTGTGTGAGAGAGGGAGAGAGAGAGGAATAGAGAGGGAGAGAGAATGATAGGGAGTAGGCTGGGGGTGACGAGTGGGAAGGGAGGGATGTGAGGGGAAGCCAGGGGGGAGAGGTAGGAGGAAAGGGAAGATGAATGGAAGGTGTGTGTAAGGAGAGAGATAGAGAGAACGAGAGGTGGAAAGAGAAAGACAGAGAGAGAGAGAGAGAGGGGGAGGGAGAGCGAAGGGGAGAGAAATCGAAGGAGAGATAGAAGGGGTGGGGAGGTAGGGACAGTGGGGGTTAGGGGGAATGCAGGTGTATGTGTGTGTGTGTGTGTGTGTGTGTGTGTGACCAGGAATAGTGCTCTTCTCTTCTAAGTATTCATACTGTTAATAAATACCAGTAGTAATACCAGTAATTTTAATACCAATAGTAATTCTAACACTTCTGTGTGTGTGTGTGTACTCACCTATTTGTGGTTGCAGGGGTCGAGTCCTAGCTCCTGGCCCCGCCTCTTCACCGGTTGCTACTAGGCCCTCTCTCTCCCCGCTCCATGAGCTTTAATCAAACCTCGTCTTAAAACTGTGTTGGTTCCTGCCTCCACATACGTCATTTTCTAGGCTATTCCACTGCCTTACAACTCTATGACTGAAGAAATACTTCCTACTATCTCTCTGACTCATTTGTGTCTTCAACTTCCAATTGTGGCCTCTTGTTTCTGTGTCCCCTCCCTGGAACATCCTGTCCTTGTCCACCTTGTCTATTCCAGCGCAGTATTTTATATGTCGTTATCATGTCTCCCCTGACCCTCCTGTCCTCCAGTGTCGTCAGGCCGATTTCCCTTAATCTTTCTTCATAGGACATTCCCCTTAGCTTGGAACTAACCTTGTTGCAAACCTTTGTACTTTCTCTAGTTCTTGACGTGCTTTATCAAGTGCGGGTTCCAAACAGGTGCTGCATACTCCAGTATGGGCCTGACATACACGGTGTACAGTGTCTTGAATGATTCCTTACTAAGTGTCGGAATGCTGTTCTCAGGTTTGCAGGCGCCCCATATGCTGCAGCAGTTATCTGACTGATGTGTGCTTCCGGAGACATGCTCGGTGTTATACTCACCCCAAGATCTTTCTCCTTGAGTGAGGTTTGCAGTCTTTGGCCACCTAGCCTATACTCTGTCTGTGGTCTTCTGTGCCCTTCCCCTATCTTCATGACTTTGCATTTGGCAGGATTAAATTCGAGAAGCCATTTGCTGGACCAGGTGTCCAGTCTGTCCAGGTCTCTTTGAAGTCCTGCCTGGTCCTCATCAGATTTAATTCTCCTCATTAACTTCACATCATCTGTTGTGTGTGTGTGTGTGTGCGTGTGTGTGTGTGTGTGTGTGTGTGTGTGTGGGTGTTGTTGTGATGTGTGTGGTTGTGTGTGTGTGGTGTGTGTGTGGTGTGTGTGTGTCTAACGTTACCCCTCACCAGCTACCCATTTCCCTCTCCTCACACCTGATCAGGGGGAGAAATGGGTAGGGGGATGGTAGGGGAGGGGAAGTTAGTATGTGGTTGAAAAGTAATCGTTACACGCACTCTGTCATGTAGGCTCAGATTTGTAGTCCCAGCTCTCTTTCCTAGTAATGCTACCTTCTCCAGTTAATGCACTTTCTGGATTTAAGTACCAATTACTGCTGGTTATTTTCCTGTTCCTTGCTCACACTAAGTTAGGACCTCCATGCTTACAGTTGGCAGGACCTAGCTAAGTACCCGACCCACAACACCACGCTTAGGCATGTACATGCGGCTGGCAGCGCTGAACTTGTTGACTCCTGTCTCCTGGTTCCACTTCAGTTTCTTCTCTGTATTTTGATCGAATTTACAACGCATCAATCCCAGTACTAGATCTGCACTTCACTGACTAAATTTGGGTCACACCTTACCACTTATCATTTATGTTGGCTGGCACTATGCCTGACCCATGAGCCAGAACTCAGTGTATGTACCGCTTGTTATTATCTAACACTCTGTTAATTATCGTATAACTTGTTAGTTCTAATACACTGTGATCATCCAATACACTGTATTATTAATGCAGCATATCAAGATGTGAACTTTGATGATTAGTTGGAACGCTTTTCTTCTTTATAAGGACACCGTTGCTTCGAGAAGAAAAAACATCGTTCCCAATATAATCGTAGTCTTTTTTTCTTTTTTTCCTTCAACTTTATGCACTACCTCATCTGTCCTTGACTTGTACTTAACTCTCTGGCTTGGATCACACTTATTATTTTGAATTTGTAGTAGTGTTGTTATATGGCAACACTCCTGCGCAGGCTCTAGGCTCTCCCTATTTCTGGGCACTGATTTCACTCCAAATTATTTAAGTATTTTGTAAGCCCTCGCCTCCCTTTTCTGGTTTAGCGCTTGTATTTCACTGCCGACATGTTCATGGGCTCTACACTTATATTGATCCCTCAAATATCTTGGATAGGCCAGAAAGAGCCCAAACCCGTGAGCACTGAGTACGCTGTTTACTCCCCGAGTGTGTGGTGTGTGTGTGTGTGTGTGAATTGTGTGGTGTGTGTTGTGTGTGTGTGTGGTGTGTGTGTGTGTGTGTGTGTGTGTGGCTGTTGTTTAATCGTAAAAGAGAGTTTTAAGAAGTAGGTGAATCGAAAGCAATATTTTGTTGAATACAGGAAAAATGTTTTGGTCAGACATTTAATAATAAGTGATATAGTATGGATAAAAATAGACTAGCTGTAAAATTCGTATTTCGATAGCCAGAGGTTTGTCTTGTGACCAGATGTTGATACTTTTATATTTGTAAGGTGGACTCCCTTGGATACTTCGGCTACACGTTAGTCCAGGTTACCTGAGGTTCTTGATTTGATGGGATAAGCAGGCTATGGCAAGCTTCCCTCTACAATATCACTCATCTTTTGTGGTCTGGTTATTTGCTCCTTGAGAGATATGGCAAATGAGTGCAAAAAGATCTGCCGATACACTGATGCAGATATTCTTATAATTACACTATTACAAACGCTTGAGGAGGGGATGTGTACTAAAGAAGTAATTAGAACACAAAAAAAACACATGTTATGAAAAAATTCCAGTATGTTATTGTCGAGCAATATTTTGGGCGCGATTTCTCTCACTATGTTGCTGTGTCAGTTGGCTGTTTATGGTGCCCCCCCCCCCCCCCCCCCCCAATGCTCTCTCAGGATTCTGCAAAGATATCTCACTCTCACACTGATACTTGGATAACATTGGTTTATGAGTTCCTACAGTACCATTCATGTGTTCTGGGACTATTCTCACTCAATATTCGCTGGATGCAATAAACGAGGATTGATTCGCGGGTATAGTGCTTTCTGTGTGCCTTGTGATTCGTTCCGGTGACTCTAGACCCAAGTGGGGCATCACGGGGAGCTCAATTATCTTCAAATAATCGAAGCAACGATTAGCCTCTCCTTGAGGGCCACGTGTGACTTGTTCAGTGATGTGGTTCATGTAAGACATTATTTAACCATTCCGAAAGGTTGTAAGGAGAGCGTAGATTTCTATGCTCGGAAAAATTGATGGTTTTCTACCAGGGAGTCTTTGCTTATCACCAGCGTGTTCACTACGAAGGTTCCTTAGTGATATTTACCAAAGTATCTACACCACATAAACAAACACAACACGCACACACACACACACACACACACACACACACACCACTCACACCACACACATACCACACATCACCAAAATATCTCCCTGACAACAATATTAAATCTAACTTTTATGAGAAACTTTCTGAATTTCCGCCCACAATTACGTGGAAACCTTACGATGGGAATAATTTAAACATTTCTTTCTGAATTCTTGTATTCTTTGTATCACCGAATAAATTGAATATTTTGAAAGTTTTTGTTCGCGGTTTCTCCGTAGAAGCCCTGTTGAATGGGAAAATTAAAACAGGCGAGGCTTCAATGTCAACTAAATGACTTCGTTTGCATTCACTATATACGAAGATTTATTTTTTCTAGTGTTCTTGAAGTCGAATACTAACACCTTCCTGGACAGTTTGTGTTCTTACAAACAGGTTTCAGTGTTTTCACGAGAAAGTGGAATATTGAAACCAATTTATGGATTTAAACCGTCACATCGCAAAAAATCTTCACATAGGGGGGAAAAAAGAAGATGGTCTCTTTATTTTTTTTTTTTTTTTTTTTTTACGAAATTTTTCTTTTATTTGAACATTAAAAATTTTGGATTTTTCTCATATATAATCGTTTGTCCAAGTGAATGTAAAAATATTCTCCCCCCCCCCCCCCCCTCCCCCACATCTCTACCGCAGATTAAAAATCAGTTTTAAACCACTTTTATTGAAACTTGCACATGTCTTCCACTTGAATCATACTGATCACCATGTAAATACTTCTCACTGATATGCATTTATTAAACTTAAATTTAAACACAAATTATATTTTCATCAAGCTTTAGTCCATTACATCTGAGCTGTTTGTCGTACAGTAGTTCCTTCTTAACTTAAATCTACTTATCACACACATACACGCCAAAAAAAAAAAAAAAAAAAAAAACTGAAAAAATCACTAACAAAATCGTTATTAATTGCGTGTACATACTATTTAAAACAGCTCACATAAATCCCATAGTCTTTACTCTAGGAAAAAAAAAATGCTCGCTAAAGTTTCATTAAATTGACAGAGATATATATATATATATATATTGCCCGAGATATATTAGTATATTATATATTATATATATATATTATTTATAATCTATATATATATATATATAACTATATATAATATATATATATATATAGGTTGAGAGTTTACTTTAATCTCTTTTTTAGATATTAAATTAGTATTGTCAGATGCAGCTTATACAGTGACCATCGTGTAATTGGTGACTTTTGAACTCCATTAACCAACAACTCCTAAATTTCATTAAAGTTATGAATCAGACCAAAGAGTGGAGAACATATGTCCCATGTTGATCACGGAGGATCATGTCATCTTAAAGCCAGAGCATACTGACATGCGCCGCGATGCATTGCAAGTCGTGATATGACAAGCAACACAGCTGTGTAAAAACAATTGGGGAAGAAATTTAACATATCATAAAATATTGTCTCCTCCGATTAACTGACCAGTGTCCCTAACGTTACATTATATTACATCTGATGTTTGACACATTATATTACCATCTGATTGTTTGACACATTATTATTACATCTGATGTCTGACAACATTGATATTACATCTGATGTTTTGACACTTAGATTACATCTGATCCTCGCTACAGCTGACCTTCCATTGTTAGATTATATGGAAACTCTGTATTGAATTTAGGAATCTTTGAGTGAGCAAAAAGGTCTCCTAAATATAAGTTGCCCATAGGTTACACGTCTTGCCTTTCATCGATCACCGGTACTGGTTACTACAAGGCCTCCATTGACGCACAATCCTTAAAACACCTTAACAAAAGAAATTGCATGGAATAACCATAGGAAGCCTAAGGTAACGAAGTTATTGATATTATTATTATTATTATTATTTATATTATTATTATTATTATTATTATTATTCACTATTCTTATAATTAATGTTACAGGAGAGCGCTCTTAACACATTTAGAGGTCATTCAACGCCTGGGGAATTGCAATGATTATCAGAATTATCTAAAGAAAAGGAAGAGGGTAGCTTCCAAATTCTTGGATCAAACACCTCTTCCTCGGTATCCTAGGGGCACCATCACTCTTTCTTTCAAGAAACAGTTGTAGAGGAAATTTCGTCCCCAAGATCTCAGAGACAAACTAACAGTTACTTTCTCAATGGACATTCTCCAAGCATAAAAGTTACCTACTGGTTAAAAATTCTTAAAAATATATGGGACTGTGCATAAAAGCAATTCATAACGGTAGCCGCTTTAGCTAATTAGGTGACCTGGAACACTGGGTAATGAGAGTAACACACCAGGTGAAGTAGGTGCTGCAGAAGCTTCAGTAATCCAAGACCCAGGCTCACCTGCACCTGCTGGGTCACCTGCACCTGCTGGGTCACCTGCACCTGCTGGGTCACCTGCACCTGCTGGGTCACCTGCACCTGCTGGGTCACCTGCACCTGCTGGGTTCACTGCACCTGCTGGGCACATGCCAACTGCTGGGTCACTGCACCTGCTGGCTCTCACCTGCAACTGCTGGGTCACCTGCACCTGCTGGGTCACCTGCATCTGCTGGGCCACCTGCACCTGCTGGCTCACCTGCACCTGCTGGCTCACCTGCACCTGCTGGGTCACCTGCACCTGCTGGGTCACCTGCACCTGCTGGCTCACCTGCACCTGCTTGCTCGCACCTGCAACCTGTGGGTCACGTGACACCCTTGCAGTGTGGTTAACCTGCACCTCGCTGGGTCACCTGCACCTGCTGGGTCACCTGCCACCTGCTGGGCCACCTGCACCTGACTGGCCACATGCACCTGCTGGCACTGCCACCTGCTGGGTCCCTGCACCTGTGGGGACACCTGGCACCTGCGTGTGATGTCATCCTGCAACCTGCTGGCTCACCTGCATCCTGCTGGCTCACCTGCCACCTGCTGGGCTCGCACTGCACTGCTGGGCCACTGCACCTGCTGGGTTCTCCTGCACCTGCTGGCTCACCTGCACCTGCTGGCTCTCTCTGCACTGCTGGGTCACCTGCACCTGTTGGGTCATCCTGAATCTGCTGGGCCCACCTGCACCTGCTGCTCACCTGCACCTGCTGGCTCTCCGTGCACTGCGGGGTCACCTGCACCTGTGGGTCACTGCACCTGCATGGCTCACCTGCACCTGCTGGTCACCTGCACCTCGTGGGTCACCTGCCACCTGCTGGGTCACCTGACACCTGCTGGTTCACCTGCACTGCTGGGTCAACCGCACCTGCTGGGCCACCTGACACCTGCTGGCTCACTGCACCTGCTGGGTCACCTGCACCTGCTGGTCACCTGCACCTGCTGGGTCACCTCTGGCACCTGCTGGGGTCACCTGCACCTGTCTGGTGTTCTCACCGCACCTGCTGTCACCTGCACCTGCTGGGCCACCTGACCTGCCTGGGTCTCCTGCACCTGCTGGCTTCACCTGCACCTGCTGCTCACCTGCACTGCTGGCGTACCTGCACCTGCTGGTGTCACCTGACACCTGCTCCTGGGTACCCTTGGCACCTGTGGGGTCACCTTGCACCTTGCTTGGGTTCACCTGCATCTGCTGAGCTCACCTGCACCTGCTGGGTCACCTGCAAACTTGCTGGTGTCACCTGCACCTGCTGAGCTCACTGCACCTGTGGCTCTCACCTGCACCGGCTGGGTCACGCACCTGCTGGGTCACTGCACTGCTTGGTCACCCTGCACCTGCTGGGCTCCACCTGCACCTGCTGGCTCACCTGCACCAGCTGGGTCACCTGCACTGCTGCTGCACCTGCACCTGTGGCTCACCTGCACCTGCTGGGTCACCTGCATGTTGGCTCCTGCACCTGGCTGGCTCACCTGCCACCTGTGGGGCCTCACCTGCACCTGCTGGGCCACCTGCACCTGCTGGCTCAACTGCACCTGCCATGGCGGGTCACCTGCACCTGTGGACTACCTGACACCTGCTGGTGTCACTCCTGCACCTGCTGGCTCACTGCACCTGTGCTGCACCTGCACCTGCTGGGTCCCTGCACCTGATGGCTCACTGCACCTGACTGGCTCACCTGCACCTGCTGGGTCACCTGCACCTGCTGGCACCTGCACCTGCTGGGTCACCTGCACCTGCTGGGTCACCTGCACTGCTGGCTCACCTGCACCTTGCTGGCTCACTGACTGCCTGGGTCACGCCTGCACCGTGCTTGAGATGTACACTGCCACCTGCTGGGTCACCTGCACCTGCTGGAGTCACCTGCACATGGTGGCTCCACCTGATCCTGCTTGGCTCTCACCTGCACCTGTGGGTCTACCTGCACCTGCTGGCTCGCCTGCACATGCTGGTCACTCACTGCACCTGCTGGGTCACCTGCCCATGCTGGGTCACGTGCACCTGCTGGCTCACTGCACCTGCTGGCTCACCTGCACTGCTGGGTCAACTGCACCTGCGGGTCACTGCATCTGTGTGGTCACCTGCACCTGCTGGGTTCACCTGCACCTGCTGGGTACCTGCACCTGCTGGGTCACCTGCACATGCTGGGTCACCTGCAGACCTGCTGAGCTCACCTGCACCTGCTGGTCACCTGCACCTGCTGGGTCACCTGCACCTGTGGGTCACTGCCACATGCTGGCTCACCTGCACTGCTGGCTCACCTGCACCTGGCTGGCTCTCCACCTGCACCTGCTGGTCCCTGCACCTGCTGGGTCACCTGCACTGCTGGGTCACCTGCACCTGCTGGGTCACCTGCACCTGCTGGGTCACCTGCACCTGCTGGGTCACCTGCACCTGCTGGGTCACCTGCACCTGCTGGGTCACCTGCACCTGCTGGGTCACCTGCACCTGCTGGGTCACCTGCACCTGCTGGGTTTCACCTGCAATCCGCTGAGGTCACCTGCACCTGCTGGGTCACCTGCACCTGCTGGGTCACCTGCACCTGCTGGCTCACCTGCACCTTGCTGCTCACCTGCACTGCTGGGTCACCTGCACCTGCTGGGTCACCTGCACCTGCTGGCTCACCTGCACCTGCTGGCTCACCTGCACCTGCTGGCTCACCTGGCACCTGCTGGGTTCACTGTCACCTAGCTTGGTCACCTGCACCAGTGGGTCACCTGCACCTGCTGGGTCACCTGCACCTGCTGGCTCACCTGCACCTGCTGGCTCACCTGCACCTGCTGGCTCACCTGCACCTGCTGGGTCTCCTGGTACAACTGAAGGTGACCTCGCAAAGACCACTTTAGCGTTTATAAACACAGGCATTAATTTTCATGACTGTATACAATTAGTCAGAAATGAAGAATTAGACACATGTGCAAACATTCTGGGTATCTTCATGTGCAGAGGTTTCACAAATGAATGGTGGAAATCTCCATCTACAAGTAATGATATACCAGTAATACCCACATTGTTAATCTACTGAAAACGAATATATAGTGTATATCTCTTCAACACTTAGTATATATTGGAGCTCTTAATCATCATTTTTTATTAATTGTATAATTAGCTTGTAGTGTGCAGGAAAGAAATACATCATAATGGGTTCTCGTACAGATTGTCAGAATCATACCTAACACATCAACAAAACCTTTCACATCCCAGTATAGGAAAGCCAACACTAGGTGTTTCTGAAAAAAACCCCCCCCCCCCCCCCCCCCCCCCCCCCCCCCCCCCCCCTAGGTCGAACACCGAGAGAGATGACATAAGTAGATGCTTACCCAGAAGCTGCCATCTTGCCTTACTTAAATTCATTAAATTTAATTTACGAGGATCCCAATAGTCATCTTAATTTTCCTGTAAAACTTACATTTTTATTTGTTTATTACCCATCGGCCGTTCCCACCAAGCAGGGTGGCCGAAAAAGAAAAACTTTCACACCATTCACTCCAATCAATGTCTTGCCAAGAGTGGGCTTTATACTACTGTTCCCCCCCCTACTTATAAAAACTGCAACATTAACATCCTCCTTCAGAGTGTTTAGACATGTATTTCCCATCTCCAGGACTTCAAGTTCCGGCCTGCCCGGTTTCCTGAATCCTTATAAATATTACTTGCTCACACTCCAACAGCACATCAAGTTCTAAAAACCTTTGGTTTCCATTCGCTCCTGTTTTATCACGCTCAGCATGCTTGTTGGAAGTCCAAGCCCTTCTGCACACAAATCCTTTTTACCCCCTCCCCTCTAACCTTTCCTAGGCCGACCCTCTCCCCGCCTTCCCCTTCCATTTACTGATATTATCATCTCGAAGTCCATTTTTTTTTTTATTCTAAATTCCGAAATACCACCTCAAAGAACCCCTCCTTAGCCTCTGGGGTTATATTTGGTATCTGTACCTCCTCCTAATTTCCAAATTTGCAAATTCTCTGCATTATATTCTCACACCACACATTGCCATCAGACATGACATCTCCTCACTGCCCCACGCACTTCTACTGTAACATAACAAACTCATGCTTCGCACTCATGTAGAGCGTTGGCTAACTATACTCATCTTACTTCCCCTTTGCTTTCTTGACAGTTCTTTGACTCACGACTCCTCGTGCAATTCTCACCTTACAAAAACAAAAAAAAAAAAAAATAAAAAAAATTATATTTTTGTAAAAATTGTCTATATTTTGCGTTTGGTTAGGGCTAACTAAACGCGAAGGTTAAGTTAAGTTTAGTTACATTATGTTAAGTGAAGGTTAAGTTAAGTTGAGTTCCGTTAGGTTAGGCAGAGGTTAAATTAAGTTATGTTAGGTTAGGCGGAGGTTAAGTTATGTTTAGTTACGTTAGGTTAGGGGGAGGTTAAGTTTAGTTTCGTTAGGTTAGGCGGAGGTTATATTAAGTTGCGTTAGGTTAGGGGATGTTAAGTTAATGATACGTTAGGTTGTCTCAATGGATGACTTTTTTGAAAAAAGTTACTAATAAAAACGTTATATAACATTAAACAAACCAATTAGAAAGTAGTAGCGGTGCGTAGACAACAGAGGCGACCTGTCTAGGATAACCTGTCTAGGATAACCTGTCTAGGATAACCTGTCTAGGATAACCTGTCTAGGATAACCTGTCTAGGATAACCTGTCTAGGATAACCTGTCTAGGATACCTGTCTTGTGATGGACCTGTCTAGGATAGACCGGTCTAGGATGTCTGTCTAGGATAAAAACCTGTCTAGGATATAACCTGTTCTAGGATACCTGTCTAGGATAACTGTCTTAGGATAACCTGTCTAGGTAACCTGTCTAGGATAACCTGTCTAGGATAACCTGTCTAGGCTGACCTGTTTTAGGATGGACCTGTCTAGGATGACCTGTCTAGGTTAACCTGTCTAGGTGACCTGTCTAGGATAACCTGTCTAGGTAACCTGTCTAGGATATACCTGTCTAGGATAAACCTTGTCTAGGATAACCCTGTCTAGGTTGACCTGGTCTGGATAACCTATCTAGGATAACCTGTCTAGGAGATACCTGTCAAGGATAACCTGTCTAGGATAAGACGGTCTAGGATGACCTGTCTAGGAGACCATGTCTAGGATGACCTGTCTTAGAATAACCTGTCTAGGATAACTGTCTAGGATAACTGTCTAGGATACCTGGTCTAGGATAAACTGTCTATGGATAAACCTGTCTAGGATAACCTGTCTAGGATAACCTGTCTAGGATGGATAAACATGTCTAGGATAACCTGATAGGATAACAATGTTCTAGGGATGACATGATCTAGGATGACCTGTCTTAGGAATGACCTGTCTAGAATAACCTGTCTAGGATGACCTGTCTAGGATACTGTCTAGGATAAACTGTCTAGGATAACCTGTCTAGGATAACCTGTCTAGGATAACCTGTCTAGGAGGACCTGTCTAGGATGACTGTCTAGGATAACCTGTCTAGGATAACTTGTCTTAGGATAACTGTCTAGGATACTGTCTAGGATAACCTGTCTAGGATGACCTATCTAGGATAACCGTTCTAGGATAACTGTCTAGGATAACTGTCGTAGGATGACCTGTCTAGCGAGACCTGTCTACTTGATAACCTGGCTAGGATAAACCTGTCTAGGATAACCTGTCTAGGATAACTGTCTAGGATAACCTGTCTAGGGATAAACCTGGTCTAGGATAACTTCTAGGTATAACCTGTCTAGGGATAACTGTTAGGATAACCTGTTAGGATACCTTCTAGGATGAACCTGTCGTTAGGATAACTGTCTAGGATAACCTGTCTAGGATAACTGTCTAGGTAACCTGTCTGGTTAACCTTCTAGGGATAACCTGTCTAGGATGGACCTGTCTAAGGATGACCTGTCTAGGATAAACCTGTTAGGATAACCTGTCTAGGATAACCTGTCTGGATAACTGTCTAGGATAACCTGTCTAGTGGACCTGTCTAGGATGACCTGATCTAGGAAAACCTGTCTAGGATAACCCTGTCTAGGATTACCTGTCTAGGATACTGTCTAGGATGTCCTGTCTAGGATGACCGTGTCTAGGATAACCTGTCTAGGATTACCCTGTCTAGGATAACCTGTCTAGGATAACCTGTCTAGGATAACCTGTCCTAGGATAAAATGTCTAAGGATAAACCTGTCTAGGATAAACCTTCTAGGATAAACTGTCTTAGGATACCTGTCTAGGATAACCCTATCTAAGGATAACCTGTCTAGGATAACCTGTCTAGGATAACCTGTCTAGGATAACTGTCTAGTAACCTGTCTGGATAACCTTCTAGGATATACCTGTGTAGTGATAACCTGTCTAGGATTACCTGTCTAGGATAACCTTCTAGGATAATGTCTAGGATAGAACCTGTCTAGGATCAACCTGTCTAGGATAACTGTCTTGGATAACCTGTCTAGGATAAACTTTCTAGGATAAACCTGTCCTCGGATAACCTGTCAGGATAACCTGTCTAGGATAACCTGTCTAGGGATAAACCTGTCTAGGGATAACCTGTCTAGGATAACCTGTCTAGGATAAGCCTGTCTAGGATAACCTGTCTTGGATAAACTGTCTTAGGATACCTGTCTAGGATAACCTGTCTAGGATAACCTGTCTAGGATAGCCATTGTCGTTGGATAACCTTCCTAGGATTGCCTGTCTAGGATAACCTGTCTAGGATAACCGGTCTAGGATACCTGTGTAGGATAACCTGTCTGGTACCCTGTCTAGGATAACTGTTCCATGGATAGACCTGTTAGAATAACTGTCTAGGATAACCTGTCTTAGGTTAACCTGTCTAGGATAAACCTGGTCTATGATAACCTGTCTGTAGAATAACGGTCTAGGATAACCTGTCTAGGGATAAACCTGTCTAGGATAACCTGTCTAGGATAACCTGTCTAGGATAACCTGTCTAGGATAACTTGTCTAGGATAACCTGTCTAGGATAACCTGTCTAGGATAACCTGTCTAGAATAACCTGTCTAGGATAACCTGTCTAGGATAACCTTCTAGGATAACCTGTCTAGGATATAACTGTCTAGGATAACCTGTCTAGGATAACCTGTCTAGGATAACCTGTCTAGGATAACCTGTCTAGGATATCCTTTCTAGGATAACCTGAAAATATTCAAATGCTCGATGTACGGTTATCTTTAGTGACACGAGAATCTACGGTTATCATATGTGATTCGAGAATGTACGGTTATCATTAGTGACACGAGAATCTACGGTTATCATTAGTGACACGAGAATGTACGGTTATCATTAGTGACACGAGAATATACGGTTATCATATGTGATATCGAGAATGTTGACGATTATCATTAGTGACACGAGTGTGTCTACGGTTATCATTAGTGGACTCGAGTAATATACGGTTATCATATGTGATTCGAGAATGTACGGTTATCATTAGTGACACGAGAATCTACGGTTATCATTAGTGACACGAGAATATACGGTTATCATATGTGATTCGAGAATGTACGGTTATCATTAGTGACACGAGAATCTACGGTTATCATTAGTGACACGAGAATGTACGGTTATCTTTAGTGACACGAGAATGTACGGTTATCATTAGTGACACGAGAATGTACGGTTATCATTAGTGACACGAGAATGTACGGTTATCATTAGTGACACGAGAATGTACGGTTATCATTAGTGACACGGATGTACGGTTATCATTAGTTGGGAACACCCACGAGAATGTACGGTTATCATTAGTGGACAAGAGAATTGATACGGTTATCCATATGTGATTCGAGATTGGGCTTCATCTGCCAGGGACGGGGGAGGGGAGGGATGTAGTTCCTGCTCTACGAATACCACAACACTCCACATTTCAAGTACTGGAGTTATGGATGTATTTACTCGACTGCGCTCCAATGAGTACACGTCAAGACTTTCAAACGTTCCCAGTAGTTAAGGTGTTTGATGGAACTTATATGCACTTGTGGGTCACACCAAGCTGACCACTGGCAGCCAACCACGTACTGGCACTGGTGGGTCACACAAGTGACCTATGGCAGCACACAAGTCTGGCACTTGTGGGTTTTCACAACCAGCTGACCACTGGCAAGCCATACACGTCTGGCACTTGTTGGGTCACACCAAGCTGGACCTACTGGCAGCCACACACGTCTGGCCTTGTGGGTCACCACCAAGCTGGACCTCTGGCATCCAAACAAAGTCTGGGCACTTGTTGTGGTACCCAAGCTGTGCCACTGCAGACACACACGTTCTGGCATTGTGGGTCACACCATAGCTGACCACTGGCAAGACACACAAGTCTGACTTGTGGGTTCACACCAAGCTGACCATGGCAGCCCACACAAGTCTCTGGCACTGTGGGTCACACCAAGCTGGACCACTGGCAGCCACACACGTCTGGCACTTGTGGGTCACCCAAGCTGACCCAATGGCAGCACACAAGTCTGGCACTGTGGTGTCACAACCAAGCTGACCACTGGCAGACCACACAAGTCCTGGCACTTGTGGGTCACACCAAGCTGACCCACTGGCAGCCACACAAGTCTGTCACTTGTGGGGTCACACCAAGCTGATCAACTGGCGCCACACACGTGCTGGCACTTGTGGGTCACACCAAGCTGTGCCACTGGCAGCCACACAAAGTCTGGGCACTTGTGGGGTCACACCCAAGCTGAACAATAGGCAAGCCCACACAAGTCTGGACTTGTGGGGTTCACACCAGCTGACCATGGGCTCAGACCACACACGTCTGGCACTTGTGGGTCACACCAAGCTGACCATGGCAGCCACACAAGTCTGGCAATCTTGTGGGTCACACTAAGCTGACCACTGGCAGCCACACAAGTCTGGGCACTTGTGGGTCACACCAAAGCTGAGACCACTGGCAGCCACACAAGTCTGGCACTTGTGGGTCACACCAAGCTGACCACTGCAGCCCCACACCACGTCTGGGCACTTGTGAGGTACCACCCCCCATTGCTGACCATGGCCTGGCCACACACGCTGGCACTTGTGGGTACATACCATGCTGACCTACTGGCATCCACACACGTCTGGGCACTTGTGGGTCACTCCAAGCTGACCATGGCAGCCATCACACGTCTGGCACTTTATTTGAGGTACACAAAGCTGGACCACTTGTGCAGCCACACAAGTCTGGCACTTGTGGGTCCACACCAAGCTGACCACTGGCAGCCACACAAGTCTGGCACTTGTGGGTCACCACCCAAAGCTGACCACTGGCAGCCACACACGTCTGGCTACTTGTGAGGTCACACACAAGCTGACCACTGGCAGCCACACAAGATCTGGCACTTGTGGGTCACCACCAAGTGGGACCACTGGCAGCCACACACGTCTGGCGTTGTGAGGGTCACACAAGCGACCACTGGGCAGCCACCACAAGTGTCTGGGCACTTGTGGGTACACCAAGCTGACCACTGGCAGCCACCACAAGTCTGCACTGTGTGGGTCACACAAGTTGACCCTAGCAGCATCACAAGACTCTGGCACTTGTGAGGTCACACAAAGCTGGCCAGGCAGCCACACAAGTCATGGCACTTGTGAGTGTCACACCAAGCTGACCAATGGCAGCCACACAAGTTCTGGGACTTGTGGGTCACACCAAGTCCCCGACCTCTGGCAAGCCCACACATACGCTGGCACTTGTGAGGTCACGACAAGCTGACCTCACTGGCGCCACACAAGTCTGGCACTTGTTGGTTCAACCCAAGACTGACCACTGGCAGCCACACACGTTGGCCCTTGTTGAGATTACACCAAGCTGACCACTGGCAGCCACACAAGTCTGGCACTTGTGGGGTCACAACCTAGCTGACCATCTAGCAGCTCACACAAGGTTGGCACTTGTGGGTCACACCAAGCTGACCACTGGCAAGCAAACACGTCTGAGCGCTTGTGAGGTCACACAAAGATGGGACACTGGCAGCCACACAGAGTCTGGCATTGTGGGTCACACAAGTGACCACTGGCAGCCACACAAGTACTGGCACTTGTGAGGTCACCACAAATAGCTGACCCACTGGCAGCAACACAAGGTCTGGACTTGTGGTGTCACACCAAGCTGGAACACTGGCCAGCCCACAAGTCTGGCACGTTGTGGTGTCACACCAAGCTGACCACTGGCAGCCAACATTCAAGTCTGGCACTTTGTGGGTCCACCAGCTGACTCACTGGCAGCCACACAAGTCGGCACTTGTGGGTCACTCCAAGATGAACCACTGGCAGGCCACACACGTTGGCCACTTGTGGGTCACACCAGTTGACCACTGGCAGCCACACCAAGTCTGGCCACTTGTGGGTCACACCAAAGCTGACCACTGGCAGCCACACAAGTCTGGCACTTGTGGGCGTCACCACCAAGTTTGACCACTGGCCGCCACACAAGTCTGGCACTGTGGGTCACCCAAGCTGACCACTGGCTAGCCACACAAGTCTGGCACTGTGAGGTCACACCAAGATGACCTGGCAGCCACAGCAAGTGCTGGCACTTGTGGGTCACACCAAGCTGACCTGAACTGGCAGCCACACAAGTCTGGCACTTGTGGGTCACCCAAGCTGACCACTGGGCAGCCACACAAGTCTGTGCACTTGTGGGTCACACCCAAGCTGTGACCACTGGCAGCGACACAAGTCTATGGCAACGTGTGGGTCAAACCAAGTTGACCACTGGCAGACCACACAAGTCTGCACTTGTGGGTCAACAGCTGACCACTGGCAGCCACCACAAGTCTGGGCACTTGTGGGTACACACCAAGTTGACCACTTGCAGCCTACACACGTCTGGCACTTGTGAGGTCCACACCAAGATGACCACTGGCAGCCACACAAGTCTGGGCACTTGTAGAGGTCACCAAGAGATGACCACTGGCAGCCACACAAGTCTGGCACTTGTGAGGTCACACCAAGATGACCACTGGCAGCCACACACGTCTGGCACTTGTGAGGTCACACCAAGCTGACCACTGGCAGGCCACACTCACGTCTGGCATTGTGAGGTTCACACCAATGTTGACCACTGGTGACCACTGGCAGTCACACAAGTCTGGCACTTGTGGGTCACACCAAGCTGACCACTGGCAGCCACACAAGTCTGGCACTTGTGGGTCACACCAAGATGACCACTGGCAGTCACACAAGTCTGGCACTTGTGGGTCACACCAAGCTGACCACTGGCAGCCACACAAGTCTGGCACTTGTGAGGTCACACCAAGCTGACCACTGGCAGCCACACACGTCTGGCACTTGTGAGGTCACACCAAGCTGACCACTGGCAGCCACACAAGTCTGGCACTTGTGAGGTCACACCAAGATGACCACTGGCAGCCACACAAGTCTGGCACTTGTGAGGTCACACCAAGCTGACCACTGGCAGCCACACAAGTCTGGCACTTGTGAGGTCACACCAAGATGACCACTGGCAGCCACACAAGTCTGGCACTTGTGAGGTCACACCAAGCTGCCCAACTAGCAGCCACACAATTCTGGCATTTGAGGTAACACCAAGCTGCCCATAGCAGCCACCAAATTGGCACTTGTGGGCCCAAACCAAGATGACCACTGGCAGCCAAAGTCTGGATTTGTGAGGTAAACCAAGAGGGGCCCACTGTTATACATTTATATTTTAAACAATGGTGAGAAAAAATAAAAAATTTAAAAACACTGGAGTTCTGGGCCTTAAAGACCGGGGAAAACTAAAGAAAAGTATTGACGTAAAAGATTAGAAAAAATATTTAAAAAAGGGATTGTTGAGCAGGACGGGACAGTGAGAGACAGATAGCTGAGGGGACAGTTTAGTGAGGGGACAGATAGCTGAGAGACAGAAAAACTGAGAGCAAAAAATGAGAGAAGATAACGAGGGGACAGTTTAACTGAGAGACAGTTCCCTGAGGCCCAGATAACTGAGAGACAGATATCTGAGGGGACAGATAATGAGGGGACATAGTGAGGGGACATATAGCTGACATAGTTTGGTGAACCCCGTAAAAAGTCCCCATTTCTTTTGATCCCTGTTTATTTACTTAGATGTTTACTGGCGAAAAATGGACAAAACTTATAAAACACCACCTGTCATAAAGGGTTTAAATAGACTTTAAAGCCGTAAATTTAACCAGGAAGATTATACCCTTTGGCAGTGGGGGTCGCCGTTGATGTCGTCAAGATCACCAGGCCCGACTATTGAGGAAGTTTAACTTTTCCTTTTTTTAACGAAAAAAAATTCCCTGGGGACTACATGATCACGATTTCTTTTTGTTTTTTTTTTTAAATTAATGTTTATATTTTTCAATAAAACATTGCAGATAAAAAAAATTTTAAAGGGAATATTTATTGAAACAAAAAAATTTTTTGGGCCCGGAACTTTTATACAAAGGGTTTGTGGGTGTCCATTTAATTTCTTTGAGGGGACAATCTGACATGAAGGGTGTGAGGTGTGTCAAAAAGGTGCCAGTCAGGCTTCGGGGTGTCGGGGGTGCCAGTCAGGCTTTTTTGTGTAGGGGTGCCTTTAAGGCGTCAGTGTGTCAGGGTGCCATTTGGGCCCTTCAGTGTGTCAGGGGGTGCCGCCCGGTTTCTGTTTTGTCAGGGGTTTGCCAGTGGGTTTTTCCATTTGTGTCAGAGGTGAAATTTTCGGGGTTTTCAGTGTGTCAGGGGTTGCCAGTCAGGCTTCAGTGTGTCAAAAGGTGCCATTTCAGGCTTCGTGTGTCAGAGGTGCCAGTCGGGGCTTTCGTGTGTCAGAGGTCCCCAGTCAGGTTCGTGTGTCGGAAGGGACCAGAAAAGGTTCCCATTTGTGTCGGGAGGTGCCAGTCAGGTTCAGTGGGTCAGGGGTTTCCCATTCAGGCTTCAGTGTGTCAGAGGGGGCCAGTCGGGGTTCAGTGGGGTCAAAGGTGCCAGTCAGGTTCAGTGTTTTTTAAAAAGGTGCCAGTCAGGCTTCAGTGTGTCAGGGGTTTCCCAGTCGGGTTTTCAGTGTTAAAAGGGTGCCAGTCAGGCTTCTTTTGTGTCAGTGGTCCCAGTCAGGCTTCGTTTTGTCAGAGGTGCCATTCAGGCCCCGGGTTTTGTCAGAGAGGGGCCGGGTCAGGCTTAAAGTGTGCCCAAAAGGGTGCCAGTCAGGTTTCAGTGTGTCAAAAGGTTTGGCCAGTCAGGCTTCAGTGTGTCGAGGTACCGTCAGGTTCCCAGTGTGTCAGGGGTGCCAGTCAGGTTTCGTGTGTCAAAGGTGCCAGTAAAGGCTTCAGGGTGTCAGAGGTCCCGTCAGGCTTCAGTTTTTTGTCAAAAGGTCCCAGCCCAGGCTTAGTGGGTCGGAGGTGCCCAGTCAGGTTCAGTTTTGTCGGGTGCCTTTTCAGGCTTCAGTTTTGCAAAAGGTTTTGCCAGTCAGGTTTAAGTGTGTCAGAGGTGCCAGTCAGGCTTCAGTGTGTCAAAAGGTGCCATTTGAGGCTTCAGTGGTCGGGGGTTTGCCAGTGAGGCTTCATTTGTTTTCAGAGGTGCAGTCGGGTTTCAGTGTGTCAGAGGGTACAGTCGGGCCCTTCCAGTGGTCAGGGGTTTGCCGGGGTTCGGGCTTCAGTGTGTCAGGGTGCCAGTCAGGTTCAGGTGTCGAGGTGCCAGTCGGGCTTCAGTGTGTCAAAGGTGCCAGTCGGGTTTCAGTGTGTCAAAGGTCCCAGCCCTTTTTGCTTCGTGTGTCAAAAGGTGCAGTCAGGCTTCGTGTGTCAAAGGTCCCAAAGTAGGCTTCAGGGGTTTTTCAGGGGTTTGCCAGTCGGGGTTCAGTGTGTCAGGGGGTCCCGGGCGGGCTTCAGTTTGTCAGAGGTTCCCAGTCAGGCTTCAGTGTGTCAGAGGTCCCAGTCAGGCTTCAGTGTTTTCAGAGGTCCCAAAGTCAGGCTTCAGTTTTGTCAGGGGGTTTCCCAGTAGGCTTCGGGGTTTTGTCAAAAGGGAAACCAGTCGGGGCTTCGTGTGCAGAGGTGCAGTCAGGTTTTCAGGGTTCGAGGTCCCAGGTCGGCTTCAGTTTGTCAGGGGGTCCCAGTAGGTTCAGTGGGGCAAAAGGTCCCAGTCAGGTTCGGGTGTGTCAGAGGTGCCAGCAGGTTTCGGGTGGGTCAGAGGTGCTTTTAGGTTTTAGTGTGTCGAGGTGCCAGTAGGCTTCAGTGTGTCAGAGGTGCCAGTCGGCCCTTCAGTGTTTTCAGGGGGCCCCATTCTGCTTCAGTGGGGTAGAGGTCCCCAGTCAGGCTTCAGTTGCAGGGGTGCCAGTCGGGTTTTCGTGGGGTTGGGCCCAAAGTCAGGTTCAGTGTGTTTACCTGGAGGTTTCCCTGGGGGGTTTTTCCGGGGGTCAACGCCCCCCCCGGCCGGTCGGCCCAACCCTTTCCGGGGGGAAATCAGGCCGGGTTTAAACCCCAAGGCTGTTGCTCCCTGGCTCCCACGCAAACCAACATACGGGCCACAGCCGGCTGACCCGGGAAAACTGACTTTAGGTGTTGTCCGTGCCAGCTTGAAGATGCCGGGGTCGGGTTGGTAATCCCCCTTATGTGTGCTGGGGGGCGTTGAACAGTCTGGGGCCCCCGGACACTTTTTGTTTGGTTTTCTTAACGTGCTGTGACCCCCCTGTTTTTTCTTTTGGGGGGGTTTGGTGCATCGTCTCCCAATTCTTTTGTTTCGTTTTGGGTGATTTTCGTGTGCAAGTTCGGTATTGTCCCTCTATTTTTTTCCCAGGTTTTAAATCATGAAATCTCCCCCTCCTGCTTTTAAAGGGAATCAGGTTTAGGAATCAAGGCCCCCAATAATTGAGGGTTTTATCCCCTTTTATGCGCGCCTTTTGAAAGTTTCTGTACATTTTCTAGGCGGAAATTTTTCACCTCCCTTGAAAAGGTGCTGTTAGGTGCGGGCCAATATTCCAGCCTAGATAGAACAATGCCCTGAAGGGCCCTTCAGGGGTTTGGGCCCCTCCTAGTTTTGAAGGTTTCATTATCCTTCCTGTATTTTTCTAGCAGTTGCGATTGATACAATTTTTTGGGGCCCTTTAAAAGGTGAGATCCTCCGCATGATCACCCCCAGGTCTTTGACGTTGGTGTTTTCCTTTTTTTGGGGCCCAAAAATTTTTTTGTTTTGTACTCTGATGAAGATTTAATTTCCTCATGGTTTACCATATCTGAGTAATTGAAATTTCTCATCGTTGAACTTCATATTGTTTTCTGCAGCCACTGAAAGATTTGGTTGATGTCTGCCTGGAGCTTTGCAGTGTCTGCAATGGAAGACACTGTCATGCAGATTCGGGTGTCATCTGCAAAGGAAGACACGGTGCTGTGGCTGACATCCTTGTCTATGTCGGATATAAGGATGAGGAACAAGATGGGAGCGAGTACTGTGCCTTGTGGAACAGAGCTTTTCACCGTAGCTGCCTCGGACTTTACTCTGTTGACGACTACTCTCTGTGTTCTGTTAGTGAGGAAATTATAGATCCATCGACCGACTTTTCCTGTTATTCCTTTAGCACGCATTTTGTGCGCTATTACGCCATGGTCACACTTGTCGAAGGCTTTTGCAAAGTCTGTATATATTACATCTGCATTCTTTTTGTCTTCTAGTGCATTTAGGACCTTGTCGTAGTGGTCCAATAGTTGAGACAGACAGGAGCGACCTGTTCTAAACCCATGTTGCCCTGGGTTGTGTAACTGATGGGTTTCTAGATGCGTGGTGATCTTGCTTCTTAGGACCCTTTCAAAGATTTTTATGATATGGGATGTTAGTGCTATTGGTCTGTAGTTCTTTGCTGTTGCTTTACTGCCCCTTTGTGGAGTGGGGCTATGTCTGTTGTTTTTAGTAACTGTGGGACGACCCCCGTGTCCATGCTCCCTCTCCATAGGATGGAAAAGGCTCGTGATAGGGGCTTCTTGCAGTTCTTGATGAACACAGAGTTCCATGAGTCTGGCCCTGGGGCAGAGTGCATGGGCATGTCATTTATCGCCTGTTCGAAGTCATTTGGCGTCAGGATAACATCGGATAGGCTTGTGTTAATCAAATTTTGTGGCTCCCTCATAAAAAATTCATTTTGATCTTCGACTCTCAGTCTGGTTAGCGGCTTGCTAAAAACTGAGTCATATTGGGACTTGAGTAGCTCACTCATTTCCTTGTTGTCATCTGTGGTGCCAGTGAGGCTTCAGTGTGTCAGAGGTGCCAGTGAGGCTTCAGTGTGTCAGAGGTGCCAGTCAGGCTTCAGTGTGTCAGAGGTGCCAGTCAGGCTTCAGTGTGTCAAAGGGTGCCTGTTCTGGCATCAGTGTGTCAAGGTGCCGTAAGGCTTCAGTTTGGTCCAGAGGTGCCTGTCAGGCTTCAGTGTGTCAGAGGTGCCAGTCAGGCTTCAGTGTGTCAAAGGTGCCAGTCAGGCTTCAGTGTGTCAGAGGTGCCAGTCAGGCTTCAGTGTGTCAGAGGTGCCAGTCAGGCTTCAGTGTGTCAGAGGTGCCAGTCAGGCTTCAGTGTGTCAGAGGTGCCAGTCAGGCTTCAGTGTGTCAGAGGTGCCAGTCAGGCTTCAGTGTGTCAGAGGTGCCAGTCAGGCTTCAGTGTGTCAGAGGTGCCAGTCAGGCTTCACTATGGTAATCACAACAGTGTATCAACGACAATTCTCTTCATTTTCAACTTTATACTTAAATACTTTCTATTCCTAATATAAACTTTTCGAAATATTAGTATTTAATATAGCGATCAGGTGTGTTACCAAGGACAAAAAACTCGTTAACAATAACTAAAGGTTTACCGTCACATAATATGACGTAAACTTTAACAGGTGATGTTGTTGTTGAAGAACAAGTGGTTGACTCATCGTTACTTCACGTTATAATCGTCAACGATTGTGATCATTTTTGTGTTGTTGAGGTATTGATGCGGTTGTGTGTGTTGCAGTGTGTAAATTATTGTTTGTAGTGAGTGTTGTGTGTGGTGTAGTGGTAATATTGTGTAGGTGAGTGTTGATGTGTGTCGCAGTGTGTTTAATATTGTGTAGTGAGTGTTGTGGTGTGTTGCAGTGTGTATTATTGGGTTGTGAGTGGTTTGTGCATGTGTTGCAGTTTGTAATATTGTGTAGTGAGTGTTGTGTGTGTTGCAGTGTGTAATATTGTGTAGTGAGTGTTGTGTGTGTTGCAGTGTGTAATATTGTGTAGTGAGTGTTGCTGGAACACAAGACCTGGTGTCAGTTTCCAAGTAGGATGCTGGAACACAAGACCTGGCGTCAGTTTCCAAGTAGGATGCTGGAACACAAGACCTGGCGTCAGTTTCCACGTACGATGCTGGAACACAAGATCTGGCGTCAGTTTCCACGTAGGATGCTGGAACACAAGATGTGGCGCCAGTTTCCACGTAGGATGCTGGAACACAAGACCTGGCGTCAGTTTCCACGTAGGATGCTGGAACACAAGATCTGGCGTCAGTTTCCACGTATGATGCTGGAACACAAAACCTGGTGTTACTCTCCACGTACGATGCTGGAACACAAGACTTGGTGTCAGTTTCCACGTAAGATGCTGGAACACAAGACCTGGCGTCAGTTTCAAGTAGGATGCTTAGAACACAAGGACCTGGAATAGTTTCACACCAGGCTGCTGAACACAGATCTGGCGGTCAGTTTCACGTAGGATGCTGGAACACAAGACCTGGGTCCCCGTCAGTTTTTGAACACAAGGATCTGGCGTCAGTTTCCACGTAGGATGCTGGACACACAATTTCTGGGCGTCAGTTTAACGTAGGATGCTGAACACAGACCTGGGCGTCAGTTTTCCACTTAGGATGCTGGAACACAAGATCTGGCATCAGTTTCCAAGTAGGGATGCTGTGAACACAGGACCTGGGGCATCAGCTTACACGTAGGATGCTGGAAATAAGGACCTGGCGTTTAGTTTCCAGTAGGATGCTGGAACACAAGACCTGGCGTCAGTTTCCAAGTAGGATGCTGGAATGCAGACCTGGCGTCAGTTTCCATGTAGGATGCTGGAACACAAGACCTGGCGTCAGTTTCCCGGTAGGATGCTGGAATTCAAGAGCTTGCGTCACTTTCCATGTAGGATGCTGGAAAACAAGACCTGTCATCACTTTCCACGTAGGATGCTGGAAAACAAGACCTGTCATCACTTTCCACGTAGGATGCTGGAAAACAAGACCTGTCATCACTTTCCACGTAGGATGCTGGAAAACAAGACCTGGCGTCAGTTTCCACGTAGGATGGCGGAACACAAAAGAATATGGCGTCAAGTTTCCACGTAGGATGCTGGAACACAAGACCTGGTGTCAGTTTCCACGTAGGATGCTGGAACACAAGACAACTATCAAATACGAATAGGTGAGCTCTGCTGTGTTCCAGTATCTCAAAATAAAGAAAATAAAACTATATAACTAGAAATAAAGTAACTCTCTTAACCAGTTCCTACTTTTAATTTTTATCTTTTCCTAATACTTATAACATAATGTTCATCATATGTTATAATCAGGGTTGTTTATAACCTGATCTGATTTTGTACAGTGTCTGATTGATACAGTGGAAACTTCCAACTTTTCGTCACAAACTGATGTTACTAGAAATAAATTAAATAGAAAATAAATTAATAATTGAAAGTATGTAATTAGTTTTTTTATTCGCTTTTTTTTTGAAAAATTTCTTGTATTATGCTATACAGTCCATACACTATCGGCATTTAAAATGTTCACTTGATTTTATAAAATCATCGTTGGGGCTTCCTCTCAATATTATTGTTGCCTAACGTGTCCACACATATCCCCAATCAAATAAACAACAATTCATTCCAGGAAATAATATCATTCGCGTTGTTTTAAATTTTGTTTTCCTCTGTGGAACAATATCCGACCTTCCAACTTTAGTTTATCCAGCGCAGTGAATTGTCTATTGGTCAGCATTTATTAGCAGTTGGTGTCAAGCTGCCTGGGCTTGGTTGCTATTCCTTACTTCTTGGAAAGGTATTGATTGTTGTATTCGGAAGTTGTGTGGTTTCTATTCCTCACAAGTATGTTTTTTTTGCGGTCCGAAAGAGGGACACAGTCGTGGAATGACAATGGTCAACCCTCTACTGTGTCGCCATCTGCAACGATTATATCTGCGATGTGACACGAGATAAAAGTCTTTCCGTCCGAAGGGAACAAGAAATGGTCTGAGTAATGGTGGACGGACACCACCATCACGCGACGTATAATACACCAATGACTTGATTTCATCTTATACGTAACAAACGAAACCGCTCTTTTGCCTTAATCTTACAAAACTAAGCATGCCATGCAATCTTTTTCCGCAGGAAACCTTCCAGAGGTCTTCTTCAATAGTCTTCTGGGTAACAGTTCTTACCAGTTAGTATTTTTACAATATCTTCAGTCTTTTAAAATTTTTACCTACCAACAGAATCATAAGAAAATTAATCTTACAATAATTTTCTTCTATCAGGATTTATCAAACAGGTTAACATACAGTGTTATTTGCTTTGGTGTATCAGACAGACTTTAGTACACATCACAACACAACGATCGGTGGTGAAAAACACATAACAACGATAGGAATTGTCACTGTGAAACAAACTTCTTATCATTCAATAGTTACCTTCTACGTTTTGTCTTTTCATTACTTTACTGACTTCGTGCCATTTATATCTTGCAATCATAGTGCACCACAACATTCAGTGTGCAATATATCTCTGCAACATAGAGCACCACAACATTCAGTGTGCAATATATCTCTGCAACATAGAGCACCACAACATTCAGTGTGCAATATATCTCTGCAACATAGAAGCACCACAACATCAGTGTGCAATATATTCTCTGACAACCATAGAGCCACCACAACTTCAGTGTGTAATATATCTCTGCAACATTACCATGGGAAGTGGAAACTTTTTGAAATGATGGAGATTGGTAAATGGGCAGTTTTTTGTACTCAGTCGATAGAAAAAAACGGAGTTCTAAAGAAATAGCTGAGTTTGGTCGACTGGAACAATGGATTTAGCAGAAAATAGGGGCTGGACTCAAGTGCGGGGAAATCACCACAACAATCAGTGTATAATATATGCTTTAACATTAATTACATCGCGTAACATAAACAACGTTGCTGGGTGACTTTAACAAACAGTCGTACTGGCCATGTTTGTGGAGTCGTTACTGGCCAGGTTGTGGCGTCGTACTGGCCAGGTTGTGGCGTCGTACTGGCCAGGTTGTGGCGTCGTACTGGCCAGGTTGTGGCGTCGTACTGGCCAGGTTGTGGCGTCGTACCTGGCCAGGGTTGTGGCGTCGTACTGGACTGGGCTTGTGGCGTCGTACTGGCCAAGGTTGTGGCAGCCACCACCAAAATTCTTATTGTCAAGAGATCGAATCATCCAAGTTGACAGTTTTTATTTTCATCATTGAAAATTTTTATTTTGTATTTGTGGTGGTGAATGTTTTTTATGTTATTAATAAATGAATGAATGAATGTCTTCTTAGTCTTACCCACAAGTCTCTAAAGTTACTCACTTCTTCACCTATTTACATATTTTACCAAAATATTTCATCAAAATATTGTAACCCTCATTCCAGTTTCTTAAGGAAATTGAAATTATATAATCAGGAATTTTCTTATTTCTCTTAAAACAATGGTGAGGAGAGTGCAGATATTGTGTGTGAGAACGTGTACAAATGTTTGGTCTATAATGTTGTTGTTGGTAGCATGGTGTTTTGTAGTGATATGTATGTGTAGATGAAAGTGAAAGTAATTCATCAGAAAAAAAACTTTTATAGTATACATAATATCTCAACAATAAAAAAGACCACAGTTCTGTGGTGCAGCTGTCAGCCTGGCTGACTTGCTGTCAGCACAGGTATCCATTCTGTAAAAAATGAATTGTGGCAATACAGAAGGATAAGCGAAATGGTGTTAAAATATTTAAGAATGTGATAATCAAACTGATAAGGAAGTTGAAACAGACCAGGTAAGTGTTATGTCAGAATTTATCATATGTGGAAGGAAGTGATGGAAAGAAAATGTGAATATAACAGAGAGGTGTCAGTACAGAAAAAGGAAATGAATCTGTGGTTCCATGTGTAAACACCTGTAAATTTATAAGTTAACAACACTTATATAAAGGAGCAGTATAGCCCTTCTTTTTTATAATAATAATAATTATATAAAGGAAAACCGCAATTAGGTGCCAAAAGGTTTGGAAAAATATTGTGACGATGTATTAATCTTAGGTAATGTTTGATATGCGGTTAGAATTGAATTAAGATATAATATGCAAGAATGGTCGGTTACTGATTTACCCCAAACTGAGTCTTAGATAATGTTGTGATGTCACCTGTGGTCTTAAAGACGTGTGATGTCACTGTACTTTGGTCAAAAGACAATATATACAAAGAATAGCCTTTATGTAGGAACCAGGTGATCACTGTAACACACAGCTTTATTAAAATTATATGTTTAAAACTATACAACACACAACACACAGTACATATCTTTATACATACACATGCACACATCACCACACACTCAGTACATACATACACACACACACACACAGACAAGCACACAAACACAACACACAGACACACACACACACACACACACACCCACACACACTCACACACACACAAACGTAGCTGTTGTACGTGGGTCACAAAGCGCCAAGCTCGGGAATCTTAGTGCCTTTTTGGGCGTGCCTTGAGCAGCTAGAAACAAACAGTGTTAGTGACAACGTCAGTGAACAACCCTACAAGTGATAACCAAGTATTAGCAAAAAAATAAAGTTAAGGCGAGAGAAAGCCTGAAAATTATACAACAAATTTCAAAGTGACAGTTCGTTGAGGCCTAGTTTGGCACTTGTTGGCACAATGTTAACAAATATTCAAAGTACTAAGCGAGTGACTAAAGAGAAAAGATCACAACTAGAAATTAAGATGAGGTTGGCTAACGAGAATCTGTGATGTAGCACCACAGCCAGCGTGAACAAGCTAGCCAGGAAATGGGATATATGTATTTATACATAACATTACATAAATTTTATATAAGCAGAGAAGGTGGAGCAGTAGCTGAGGAAGTAGCGCCGCCATAACAGGTTGGCGTGTCATCACAAATAAGAAGTGTTATTACACCAAAAGTGAAGTGTAAATTATAAAAGTAGCCAATATAATGATAAGTGTGGTAATTGAGGACTCTCAAAAGGGCAATGAGAATAGAATAGCTGAAGAAGTCATGAGACGGAAGGGCGAGGTGCACGAGTCATAGTACAGCGAGCATCGTACAGCGAGACCATCGTACATCAGGCATCTGGATGGAAGTCCCCTTCTGAGTTGTAACGTTTACAAATCACCTGTTTGTCGGTAGGCGGAAGTTTTGAGTGGTAGAGCCAGCCCTACAATCACTGGTAGCTGGCTATCACAAACCATGCTCCCAGAGCGTTCTTCTTAAACATACACCTAGACAGTTGTAGGAAGATATAGTTTGTAGCAGCAAGGAACATAGGCAGGTAGGATTATGTCGGAGCACAATGGGACTACAGCCCTGACAACAGTTTCGAGGAGATAGGTTTAGGACAAAAGACAGTACTATCTGAGAAGCAAGTATTGGGTTTTACACTGTAGTAAAAGGTTGTACATAATCTGGTGAAAGAATGACTCGTTAACACACGCTGTATTTATAATTATTAGAATTACTCTCAGCTGGTTTATTGGTATATTATTAGTATACGGTACACAGACCGTGAAATGTCATTTCTGGCCGGACATATCAAAACAACTGACGTGCTCACTCACACACACGCAACATCAACATACACACTCGGGCCAGGAGCTGAGTCTCGTCCCTGAAACCACAACTAGGTGAGTACACACCACTCATTCACACAGTTTTGTTCCTTGGAATTTTGACCCGCATCCCCTCACCCCCCACACTCACCTTTCCCTCCCCCACAGACCTTTCCCCTCCCCCGCTCTTGCCTTCAATCCTCTTCCATCCTATCTTTCTTCTCCCCCTTCCCTCGCGTTTCTCTCTCTCATATGCCTTTTTCCCTCCCTTCCTCACTACTCTCTCTCTCTCTCCCCACTTCCCATAACCTCTATCACTCACCCTGCTCTCTCTATAGGCTTCTCTCTCCATTCCTCACCTTTTTCTATATTTCTACACCTCACAGCCTTTTCCCTCACCTCCTTTCTCTCTCTCTCTCTCTCTCTCTCTCCCTCTCTTTCTCCTCTCTCTACCCTTTCTCTCCCCCTTCACATTTCTCTCTCTCTCCCCCTTTGTCTTATCACTCAACCCCCTTACTCTCTCTCTACATTCCCTCTTTATTCCCTGTCTCTCTCCTCTCTCTCCCTCTTTTACCCTTTCTCTCTCCCCTCTCCCTCCTCTAGCATTCTGTCTGTGGTTAAATAATAAAAAAAAAAAATGGGTGGCCTAGAGGACGAGAAAACCAGAGTCTGCGTAGACGAACAAGGGAGGAAAGACTGGGGAGTTTAGAGCTCCAAAAAAGGGAGGAAGAGTGGGTATGGAAGATAGTAGAGACTTGGTAAGAAAATGGAGGAGGGATAGCTGAAGACGGGGGGGTGGGGGGGGGTACTGTCAGGAAGTGAAAGTAAGGTCTTAGCAAGCAGAAGCTAGGATAAGTGCTTAGACGCAGAAAAACTGCAAAGCCTGTGCAAACAGATTAGAGAGACAAATGACAATTCAGATGTGACATCTAAATTCAATGGTCAGGCGCAGACAAGGGGACAGTAAGCAACAACGGGAGACTTGGCCGTAAGCGAAGGCCCATTCTCAGACCACGTGGGGCCAGGGAAAAATGACGAGGAGCACTCCTAAGATCAAATGACAGGTCCGAAGACATGAAGGTAAGCAATTGCAGAGATTTAACAGCCAACTGCTGTAGCAAGGGACTGCTGGTCATGAAAGACCAGTTCACTGAGAATAGAAGTTTCAGATTATGACAGGGACTGTAGGCAAGAACATGTTCAATGAAAGGAAATAAAATGCCTCATAGAGGAAGCAGATGGAGCTCAGTGGGAGGAGGAAAGGGCAGTGGTCAGGTTTTTGTATTGTACGGGCTCAAGCAGCCAAGGGGACAACTTTGAAGAAAATAAAAAGGAGGAGAAAATATGATTGAAGGCTATGAAAACAATAGGTGAGGGACTCGATATGACTCCAGGTGACAATTTTTCAGAGTATTGGGTGGTTTGCGTGTGGAAGGATACGGCTCTGTCCTGTCAGAGTAACTTTCAAGAAGAATCAGTTCGAACCTGGATTCTGCAAGAGAAAGCAGAATGAGGGACAAACCAGGGGTACCAGAGAGTATATCTGACCGCGACAGAAAACACAGAAGAAAGTGGACTACAACTGAAAGAGAGGGTACAGAGACGCAAGGAGGAACGAGAGGCAATGACGAGATGAGCAGACCTCACACACAGAGGAAGGGCAAATACACCCCACAGAATCTCCCACCAAAAGTCAACAACCTTGAAATTCCAATGCAATGAGCAACCTATTCTTCAACACACTCACTGTCTTCCCTCTGCCCCAAATCCCCCTATTCACAAACCTTCACCCCTAACAGCTGTACATTATGGGCATCTCTGTCCCCACCCCTATCATCACAAACCCCACCTACACAACAGCCCCTATAGGACCCCACCAATGCTCTCGCTCCCCCAAACCAAATATTCTTGCTTAGGACCACAATGATAAGAAGAGAAACTGAAAGTTTGGTTCACATACACGGATGAATAACGAATAAACATGAGGAGATGGAATGAAAGTATCAGTGGAAAATTCCCCAGACATCAGTGCAGTCACAGAAAAAGACAAACTCGCTGATGAGACAAATACAGACGCCAAATTTCCTACGGGATTCAGATCCTGAGGAATGATAGGAGTTAGAGGGGCGGTGGAGGGGTTGCACTGCTCATAAAACACCGATGGGGATTTGGAAGAGAAAAATTGGAAGGCATGGACTTGATTGGAGAAAGAGGCTACATTTGTAGGTACAATTCAGGTCTGGAAGGAAAATAAAGTAGTCATTGGAGTGATGATATAACCCACCACACAACTGAGGAGGCCACCAAGAGAGGAGTATTGAAGGAAAAACAACAGGGTGAGGTGGACACACTGGCTGAGGTGGCAAGAAGTGCTCACTCGAGCAGAGCAAAGTTATGGTAATGGGCGATTTCAACCACAGGGAGTTCGATGGAGTAAAACCTGGAGCCACATGGGGGTCCCAAAACATGGACGAGCGCAAGAGTGTGTAGATGTGGTACTGAAAACTCATGCATAACATGTCAGGGAACAACCAGAGAGAGAGGGGAGGATGAGCCCATGCCAAGATGGATCTTGTGTTACCCCTGAGCAGTTCAGTCTTTGAGGAACATGACTTACGAGAGGACCTAGGAGCTGCGATCACGTGATTCTGAGTTTTGATTATATTGTAGGTTACAAGTGGAGAGGTAACAGAATCGAAGGGGACAGGACACCAAAACTGTAAAGGGGGGGACTACAAGGTATGAGAACTTCCTGAAGGAGGTTCTGTGGCGACAGTGAAATGGTAGGAAATAGTAATACGAGATGATGGTTTTTGTGGCAAAACCAAAGTGCAGGAGGCAGAGGGAAAAGGTTTGTTCCAAGGGAAACAGAAAATACATAGGAAGACCAAAACGCAGTCTTGGTTTTTCCGAAGGTGTTTGGGAGGCAAACAAACTAAGTGCATACTGAGAATGGAAAAGGTACAGGAGGATTAGGACCCTGCGAAAACAAGGGAGCTAGTAGAAGAGCCAGAATAGAGTTGCACTGATTAAGGAGGGATGCCAGCGACAGTATGAAAACGACCATAGCATCGAAAGTCTAATCTGACACGAAAAAATACTGGATAGCCACATTAGGTGGAAGACAACTCAGTCAAGGACAGGTGAAAGGCTGAGGTTAAGAAGGTGGAGAACACAAGAAAACGATAAGAAGGTTTTGAGGAGCTCAAAACGATGATTTAAGGATGTATTTACAATAGAGACAGGAAGGACTCTGGGGGGACAGATCTGACTGGGGTCAACTGCATGAAAACACCAACAAGTGTTGGACGACATTACATACAGATGAGGAGGAGGTTGAAGAACTTGCTAAGGGACCATCTTGCTACTTCAAAGCAATGGGATAACGCGACAACATCTCCCAGTGGCGTCATTAGAGGGGGAGAAGATATGTTGATGCGTGCCACTACCACAATCTTCAACAACGTCCCTGGAAAAAAGGGCCAACTTCATGAGGTATGGAAGACGGCAATGTAGTTCTTTTTTCCAAATTTTAATAAAGGAGACAGAAAAGAGGCACTAAACTTTAGTCCGTTGTCTGTGTCATTGAAGTGTATAGTATGAAGTTATGGAGAAGATTTGTTAGGAGGAGAGTGGTGGGCACCTGGAAACGGGAAACAAGAGTATAAATGCCAACCATAACGGATTCATGGATGGCATATTCAGTGTCACAAACCTTCTAGGAGTTTTATGATAAAATAACAGAAGTAAGGACACGAAGTGAGGGGTGGGTTGATTGCATCTTCTTGGAACTGCAAGATAGGCATTTGACACAGTTCCACTCACACCGGGATTGCGGCACAAGAAGAAGAGCATCAGGCAGCATATAACAGGGGAAGGACTGCAATGGATAGAGAATAACTGACAGGGAGGGCAACACGAGTCATGGTACGTAATGATGTATCCTCAGTGGGCAACTGTGACGAGCGGGGGTCCCACTCCCACAGGGGGTCGGTCTAGGGACCAGTTGCTATTTTTGGTTTATCGTGAATGACATGATGGAAGGGTTAGAATCAAGAAGTGTCCTTGTTTGCAGATGATGTGAAAGTTAATGAGGAGAATCAAATCGGATGAGGATCAGGCAGGACTTCAAAGAGACCTGGACAGGACAAGCTGGTCAGCAACTGGCTCCTTTAGTTTAACCCTGCCAAATGCAAAGTCATGAAGATTGGGGAAGGGCAAAGTAGACGGCAGACACAAAAAGTTTAGATGGCCAAAGTCTGCAAAACCCCACCAAAGAAAAGATCCTGGGGTGAGTATAACACCGAGCATATCTCCCGGCACATATCAATCAGATAACTGCTGCGCATCGGGCGCCTGGCAAACCTAAAAGGACAGCGTTCCGTACCTCAGTAAGGATTCGTTCAAGGACCCTGTATACCATTAGTCAGGCCCATACGGAGTATGCAGCACCGTTTGGAATCCAACCTAGTCAAGCACGTCAGAAATTAGAAGAAAATGCAAAGGTTTGCAAAAAGACTAGTCCCGAGCTACGGGATTGTCCTAGAAGGAAAGGGTTGGGGAAATCGGCCCTGAAACATGGGGCCAGGAGGGTCAGGGGAGACATGATAACGACCATATAAAGATACATGCCCCGGAATAGACGAGGTGGACAAAGATGGGTGTTCCAAGAGGGACACAGGACACCCAAGAGGTACAATTGGAAGTTGAAGACTCAGATGAATCAAAGAGAATTAGGAAGTATTTCTTCAATCATAGAGTAGTCAAGCCGTGGAATAGCCTAGAAATGAAGTAGTGGAGGCGGGAACCATACCCTAGTTTTAAGGCGAGGTATGATAAAAGCCATGGAGCAGGGAGAGAGAGGACCTAGTACAAATCAGTGAAGAGGCCGGGGCCAGGAGCTATGATTCGACCCCGCAACCAAAATAGGTTGAGTACAAATAGGTGGGGTACAACACACAACACACACACACACACACACAGATAATAATAATTACATACCACACACAATACACACACACACACACACAACCACACATACACACACACACACATACACACACATGCACACACAAACACACACACACACACACACACACACACACCACACCACACACACACACACACACCACACACATACACACCCCCAACATACAAAACACCACACACATATATATAATATATATATAAAATATATATATATATATATAAAATATATAATATATAATATAATATATATATATACAGCAGCTCTGGTGAGAACCTTGAGTTTTCTCTGAGGGTCGTTTATTGTCTTCTTGAGGATGAAGATCCCCAGTAAAGTTCTAGAGGTGGTACCTCTAGAACTTTCTAGTGGTTGTTTTGCGTAAAATAGAGGAATTCAAAAACGCTTTTGTAACTACTCACAGTATCAAGGAAAT
>NW_026500340.1:0-17244 GCF_026875155.1 Cherax quadricarinatus | reverse complement strand
ACCTCCTCACACACACACACACATACGTTATATTACACACACACACCCAAGTTATACTCTTCAACACACACACACACCCCAAACACACCACACACAAAATACTTAACCTCCTCATACAAAACCACACACACACACACACACACCACACTTTATACCCTCACACATACCACCTTTTGTTTCCCTCATCACACACACACACACACACCACACAACACCACACACAAAACCTAAAAAGCGTTCCGGTACCTCAGTAAAGAATCGTCTGGCAATAGGGAGACGCAGTACCATTTTTGGAACCCACACCGGGTTAAACACGTTAAAAAATTAGAGAAAGTGCAAAGGGTTAGCAACAAGGCTAGTTCCGAGCTCGGGGGAAATGCCCACGAAAAATGGTTGGGGAAATAGGTCGACGACAAGGAGGCAGGGGGGTCAGGGGAGACTGATAACGACATACAAAAGTTGCGTACTAGAAAGGTGGACACCCAAAGGATTTCCCAGAGTTGGGACACAGAAAAAAGGGATCACAATTAGAAGTTGAAGACTCAGATGATCACGGGGATATTAGGAAGTATTTCTTCATTATAGTCAGGAGGTGGAATGTCAAGTGGGTAGTGGAGGCCAAAACCATACGTACTTTAAGATGAGGTATGATAAAGCCCCTGGGCGGGGAAAGGACCTGTACACTCGCGAAGTGGGGGGGTAAAGGGCGGTCTCGACCCTTTGCAACCACAATTAGGTGGTACAATTAGGTGAATCACAACACACACACAACACAACTTCAACACGTTATTCCCCTCACACACACACGTTATACCCCTCAACTCACACGTTATACCCTTCCTCACCACCCACACATTATCCCAACACACACCACACACACAATTAACCACCCCCACACACCCACGTTATCCCAACACACACACACAACACACACACACACACACACTCACACCCCACATCACACACCCCCCAACTCACACAAAAACCACACCACACACTACACACTCACTCATACAACTCACACACTCACTCACTCACTCACCACTCACTCACACACACACACCACACACACACAAAAAACCACACACACCGCACAAAACGCAAACAAAAATACACGGGATTTCACACCGTCCTTGAACTGCCCTTTGAACCTTTCTCCTCTCCCCCCCTCTTTCTACCCTAAGTAAAACCTATCTCTACCTCTCCCTTTTTACCAATCCTCTCTCTACCTATCCCCTCCCCCTTTCTCTCTCTTTTTCCCTCTCCACCCCCCCCCTAACACCTCCCCCCTTAACTCTCTCCCCCCAAAAACATCTGTCCCCCCCCCATTATCCTCCCCTCTCCCTTTCCCCCTCTTCCCACCTCCCTCCCTTCCCCCTAGCCCCTCTCCCCCCGCTTTCCATCTCCCCCTTTTTCCCCCCCCCCTTTCTCCCCCTCTCTCCCCCCTCTCTCCCCCCCTCTTTCCTTTTTTCTCTCTCTCTCTCTCTCTCTCCCCTCTCCTCTCCCCTCTCTCTCTCTCTTCCTTTTTCCCTTCTTGCTCTCTCTCGTCCCCCCCATTTTCCCCTTCTAACTCTCCCCTCTCCTACTTTTCCCTTCATCTCTCTCCCCCCCTCTACCTTTCCCTTCTCTCTTCTCTCACAAAAAAAAAAAAAAAAAAAAAAAAAATGGGGGGGGACTGCGGGAAACCCAAGATAATGAGAATTTTTCGGTAGGGAGGAGTGGATGGGGGAGCAGGGGAAAAGAAGGAACAAGAGGGGGAGAGAAAATTAGGAGAGTTTTCTGAAAAAATGGGAAAGACTCTAGTAAAATTTGGAAAAGAGGTTGGAAAAGGGAGACAAAAAATTTGGGAGGACAAGTCAAAAACTGCAGTAGCCAAGAAAAGGGGCCTAGAAGTTGAGATAAATGGGCTGAAGCAGTTAAGGGGGCATGACCAAAAAGACACAGCAATGAAGTGCGAGGCCGAAAAGGAAGGAAGGGAAATTTATGAATTATCTAAGGTCACATCATTGCCAAGGGGGGAAAGGAGTGAAAGGGAAGATCAGCTGGTTGCAATGGAGGGGTGATAGGTTCGAATGCTGGCACAACAAGGGGCTATCAAACCACGGGAAAATAAAGGGGAAACTGACCACATACAGGCGGGACCCAGAGTCACAGAGGGTAGGCAATGGGGAAAAAAAAGGGAAAAATCAGTTTTTATCATGGGCTTCGGAGAGAGAGGAAAGGACCCACTAAAAGGCAGCAGGAAAAAGAAAGGGGGGAAGAAAATCATCAGGAAATAGGGGAAGAGATGGACGGGAATTGTAAATTTTCAGAAAATAGGAGGGTACTGAAGGGGGAAACCGACCAATCAAGCTGATTCTCGGACAAAAACATGGGGGAACGGTCCCCAAAAGAAACCACGATTGAAATACTGGGAAAGAGTACAAAGGGTTTCCCCTAGACAGAGACGAAAAAAATAGAACGACAGCAGCTGAGGGAGAGGAAAAAAAAAGCGAAGGATAGGAAAAGAGACAAGGGGGGAACCACAGAGGTCAGTAAAGGCAAAAGAACAGAAAGGGGCAAACACACAAACACTCTCAAACCATACAACCTATCCCACCCCCCCAACACACACACAACCATCCCCACACCTCCCACCCAACCCGAGCTATAAACCCCCACAGATCCAAGGCTCCCCCCCTCACGGCCCCCCAAACCAAGTTTTGGGAAAAGGGAAACTGAAGGATGGTACACAAACGCTGATGGAATAACAAAAAAGGGGGGAGTGGCGAAAGAGTCAAAGAAGCATCACCGGACATATAGCCTCACAGAAACCAAGCTTAAGGGTATGATAACAAGCCATTTTTCCAACGGGATACCAAAAATCCTGAGGAAAACAGAGGGAACAGGGGGGGTGGAGGAGGGCGTTGCTATAAAAAAACGCTGGAATTTTGATGACTGGGGGAAGGAACGCGGAAAGAAAGTGATTACATAGGGGAAACTTCACTCTGGAGGTCCCAAAAGGGGGAATCAGTATTTTAAACCCACCACAGAAAGCGGGAGCCAAGGCAAGAAAAACACAGAGCAATAGAGCATGGTTGACACACTGGCTAGGGGGCCAGAAAGCTCATGCATGCAGGGCAAAGCTCCTGATATGGGTGTTTTAACCAAAAAGGAGATCGAGGGGGAGAACTTGGACCCAATGGGGCCAAGATACAGGGGGGGGGCTAAGATGATGGGGGGTGGTACTGGAAAATTTCATTTTCCAACAGTAAGGGACCTACAAGAGAGAGAGGAGAGGATAAACCACAAGGCTGGATTCGATTCCCTTGAGTAGTGCAGATATGAGGACATCCATATGAAAGACCCCTTGGGGCCAGGTGACCATGGGTTTTAAGCTTCGAATAACAGTAGAGCTACAAGGGGGGGAGAAAAAGGAAAGGGCCAGGACGAAGAAGCCAAATAAAAAAAAAGGGGGCTACACAGGAATGAGGAATACCTAACGGGTTCATGGGCGAGAACTGGCAGGGAAGCCAGTTAATGAATGATAAATACGTAGCAAAAAAATCAAGGGGGCTGGGGAGAGGTTTGTACCCAAGGGTAAAAGGTTTTGAAAAAGCCCAGGATGAGCCCAGGGTTTTCCCCAAGGTGCGGGAGGCAAAACCAAGGTGCTGGGGAATGGAAGAAATATGAAGGCAAAGGCCCCGGGAGAATAAGGAGAACGTCGTAAGCCAGAAACAATATGCACAGATAAAAAGGGGAGGCCCAAAACAATATGAAAATGACATAGCAGCGAAACCAAATCTGACCCAAACTGTTGTACAGCCCCATCAGGAGAAAAAAAACAGCAAGGACCAGGTAATAGGTAAGGGAAGGGAAAGGGAAAAAAAAAAGGTGGAGGGAAAAAAAAAAATAAAAAATTAAAAAGGTTTCCAAAAAGGAAAAGGGGGGCCCCAAAAGCGGAAGGGGGGCACCACCAAGGGGAAAAAGAACCCGAGGAAGAATAAAGAGGCCGAAACAAATCCTAAAGGAAGGGGCCAGCCCCCCCTTTTTAAAAAGGGCCAGGGTTTCCCCCAAAAAAAAACAAAAAAAGGGGAAGGGGGCATGGGAAAACAAAATTAGCCATTTAAAAAAGGGAAAGAAAGAAAATTAAAAAGACCCGGAAAAAAAAAGAAAATCTAAAATTTAAAAGGTTTGGGGCCCGGAAAAAAGGGTCTCATAAAAGCAAACATGGAAAGGGGGTTGTGAAACCCTCTGAGTTTAGCGGTGAGGTTTTAAAAAAGAGAGGGGGGGGGGATTGCAACGGATTAAGAAGGCTTTACATTTAACCGAATTGGGGCAAAAAAAGGAGGCAAACAGGGGAAAAGGGAAAATCAATGGGGGCCGGGAACGTCGGGGGGCCCCGGGTTTTTGGGGGGGTAAGGGGGAATTGGCCGGGGGCCCCGGGGGGGAGAAGGGCCCTTTTTTTTTTTTTAACGACAGACGGAAGGGAAAAAAATGGGTGCCTTTTTCAGATGGTAATTGGTAGAAAAAACACCCGCAAGCCAGGAGAAAAAAAAAGGAAGGCGCAACCGGCACAAGGGTCCGGGGTTCAAAACCCCCCAAGGAAAGTCTGGATTAAAAGGGCCCGAAGGCCCAACGGAAAAAAGTCAGGGGGCCCCGAACCAAACCCATCCAAAAAAAAGATTGGGGTGAAAAAACCGGAATTTAACCCATAAAAATTGCGCAATTTGGGGCCCAAAAACCCCAGAAAACATTGAACTTTAAAAGGGAAGTTTTAGACCCTGTCCCGGTATGAGGGGCCCTATTAAGAGGGGGGAACCCCCCAAACCCGAAGCACGGAAAATAAGAAAGTGAAAATTTGCAACAAATATAAAATAAAGGTTTCCCAGGGAAGGGGGTTAAGGGAAAAAACCGGGACACTGGAGGGACAGGGGAATAAGGGGGGAAATAACCCTACAAAAATAAGGAATGAAAGGGAAAAAGCGGGTGTTAGGGGGAATAACAAAAAACGGGGAAGTAAAGCCCAAAAAATCCGGGAGAGGAAATATTTCTCAGCCAAGAGGTCAGAAATGGAATAGGGGGGGCATTTTGGGAGGACCAAAATTTTTAACCCAAAAAAACTACCCAAACCAACACATCAAACCCCCCAACCACTCACCCCCCAAAAAAAAAAAAACACACACCACACCCCCAAAAACACACACACCCACACACACACACAAACAAACACCCACACACACACACACCAACACCAAAACCCCCCCCACCACCCCCCCCCCCCCCCACCCCCCCACCCCCCCCCCCACCACCCCCCCCCCCCCCCCCCCCCACCCCCCCACCCCCCACCCCCCCACCCCCCCACCCCACCCCCCCCCCCCCCCCACCCCCCACCACCCCCCCCCCACACCCCCCCCCCCACACCACCCCACCCCACCCCCCCCCCCCCCACCCCCCCCCCCCACCCCCCCCCACACCCCCCCACCCCCCCACCACCACCCCCCCACACCCACCACCCCCCCAACCCAAAACCCCCCCCCCCCCCAAAAACCCCCCCCCCACACCCCCCCCCCCCCCCCCCCCCACCCCCCACCACCACCCAAAACCCCCCCCCCCCACACCCCCCCACCCACCCCCCCCCCACACCAACACACCCCCCCCCCACAACCCCCCCCCCCCCCCCCCACCCCCCCACCCCCCCCCACCACCCACCCCCCCCCCCCCCCCCCACCACCCCCCCCCCCCCACCCCCCACAACCCCCCCCCCCCCCCCAAACCCCCACACCACACCCCCACCCCCACCCCCCCCACCCCCCCCCCCCCCAACCCACCACCACCCCACCAACCCCCCCCCCCCCCACCCCCCCCCCCCCACCCCCCCCCCCCCCCCCCAAAACCCCCCCACCCCCCCCCCACCCCCCCCCCACCCAAACCCCCAACCCCCACCCCAAACCCCCCCCCCCCCCCCCACCCCCACCCCCCACCACCCCCCACCCCCCCCCCCCCCCCCCACCCCACCCAAAAACCCCCCCCCCCCACAAAAGGGAAAGGGGAAACAACCGTTTAACTAAAACTGACCGTGATGTGGGAGATGGGGCCCGGATGACTGTCCCCCGCTGCTGCGGGTAGCCGCTGGTGCTGGGGTAACCAGCTGCTGCTGGGGTAGGGGCTGGTGTTTTTTGGTTGGGGGCAGTTGGGTTTTGGGGGGGTGGGTTGTAACGGGTTTGGGGAAATTTGGGGGGTTTGGGGGGTGGGGGAGGGGTGCGGGGCCGGTGTGGGCCTTGCTTGGGGGCCCTGGCGCGGGTAACCCCCGGGCGGGGTACAGCTGGTGCTGGGGTAACAGCTGGGGGGGGTAGCAGCTGGTTGGTATCAGCGGTGGGAGTAGCGGGTGCGGGTAGTCAGCTGGTCTGGATAGCTGGGGGGGGTTTGGGGGGTTTGTTGGGGTTGGGTTATGGTGGGGAGGGTTCTTGGGTTTGCCGGTGCTGGGAAAATGGTGCGGGGCCCCTGGGTTGGGAAACTGGTGCTTGGGGAGCCCTTTGGGGTGGGTAGCCCCGCGGTGCTGGGGGCAGCCCGGGGCTGGGAGCACTGGTGCTGGGGTTTCGCTGTGGCTTGGGTGTTGCTAGGCTGGGGGACAGGGTGGGGGTACGCGGTGGGGTTTCCGCGGTGGGGGAGCCACTTTTGTACCAAGGTGGGCGGGGAAATGGTCTGGGGAAAGGTCCCCCCTTTATCCCAACAGGGGAAATTTAAATTTTTTCCCCAAAAACCGCAAACCTCCCCGGAAAACCCCCGGGTCCCCCCTAAACCTCCCCGAAAATCCCCGATAACATCCCGCGATAACACTCCCCGTAACACTCCCCGGTAACACCCCCGTAAAAATCCCCGAAACACTCCCCCAAACACTCCCCGTAACCCCCGGAACCCCCCAAAAACCCCGGAAACACTCCCGCGATAAAAAAATCCCCCTAAAAACCCCCCAAAACCCCCCGGTAAACCCGGGTAACCCCCCCAAACCTCCCGCGATAACCTCCCCCCCAAAAACCCCCCAAAAACCCCCAAAACCTCCCCCCAAACACTCCGCAAAAAAAACCCCCCCAAACCCCCGGATAACACTCCCGCGATAACACTCCCGCGATAACACTCCCACGGTAACACTCCCGCGATAACACTCCCGCGATAACACTCCCGCGATAACACTCCCGCGATAACACTCCCGCGATAACACTCCCGCGATAACACTCCCGCGATAACACTCCCGCGATAACACTCCCGCGATAACACTCCCACGGTAACACTCCCGCGATAACACTCCCGCGATAACACTCCCGCGATAACACTCCCGCGGTAACACTCCCACGGTAACACTCCCGCGGTAACACTCCCGCGATAACACTCCCGCGATAACACTCCCGCGATAACACTCCCGCGATAACACTCCCGCGGTAACACTCCCGCGATAACACTCCCGCGATAACACTCCCGCGATAACACTCCCGCGATAACACTCCCGCGGTAACACTCCCGCGATAACACTCCCGCGATAACACTCCCGCGGTAACACTCCCGCGGTAACACTCCCGCGATAACACTCCCGCGGTAACACTCCCGCGCAATAACACTCCCGCGCAATAACACTCCCGCAATAACACTCCCGCAATAACACTCCCGCAATAACACTCCCGCATAACACTCCCGCGATAACACTCCCGCGATAACACTCCCGCGCAATAACACTCCCGCGATAACACTCCCGCAATAACACTCCCGCAATAACACTCCCGCGATAACACTCCCGCGATAACACTCCCGCAATAACACTCCCGCAATATCACTCCCGCAATAACACTCCCGCGATAACACTCCCGCGGTAACACTCCCGCGCAATAACACTCCCGCGATAACACTCCCGCGGTAACACTCCCGCGCAATAACACTCCCGCGCAATAACACTCCCGCAATAACACTCCCGCAATAACACTCCCGCAATAACACTCCCGCAATAACACTCCCGCAATAACACTCCCGCGCAATAACACTCCCGCGCAATAACACTCCCGCAATAACACTCCCGCAATAACACTCCCACGCAATAACACTCCCGCGCAATAACACTCCCGCGCAATAACACTCCCGCAATAACACTAACACTCCCGCAATAACACTCCCGCGCAATAACACTCCCGCAATAACACTCCCGCGCAATAACACTCCCGCAATAACACTCCCGCGATAACACTCCCGCGGTAACACTCCCGCGCAATAACACTCCCGCGCAATAACACTCCCGCGCAATAACACTCCCGCGCAATAACACTCCCGCGCAATAACACTCCCGCGCAATAACACTCCCGCGCAATAACACTCCCGCAATAACACTAACACTCCCGCGCAATAACACTCCCGCAATAACACTCCCGCAATAACACTCCCGCGCAATAACACTCCCGCAATAACACTCCCGCGCAATAACACTCCCGCAATAACACTCCCGCAATAACACTCCCGCAATAACACTCCCGCAATAACACTCCCGCAATAACACTCCCGCAATAACACTATGAACTTACAATCACTTATAACAATTCACTATCTTACTACCATTAGTTATAATGATTACGATATAAACATCGATAATAATAGCGCATTCAGTACTGAATTTGAGAGCGCTAAATCCTTAGGGATCACACAGGGTCTGAGTATTTATAAACATGTTATATACACGGATATACACCAGTATATACACAGAGATGTATGTCTCTGTATATACACTGAGTGGTGTACACAATGTATATACTCTCATACCTGAAATATAAATTAAAGCATATACACCTAGTTACACACAGATGTGTGTATACACAAATACACATCTCTGGGTGTATATAAACTGAAGGATATATACATTTCAGTGTATTTTACCTGTAGGTAGGAGAGTGTAGTGAGGCGACCGTCCTGTTGTAGCTGCTACACCACAGTGAGGGACAATAAGCTTCTTCAAGCTCAGCTTCGAAGCTTCGAAGCTTCGAAGCTGAGCTTGAACCCTTTGAATGAGTCGTTTCTTCACGGTGTTTTTAACAACTTCATGAACACGGGATTCATACACCCAGCGCTGTATGTTTCTCCTTGTATACATCCAAAATTTAATTCCCAATCTAAGAATTAAAGTAATCCTGACTGGTGGTATACAGGTTGGTTAATAGGGTTTGAAGCCTATCGACTACATAAGTGTTGTGCGGTAACCTGTCCACCGCCAGACAAGAATTTTTTAATGCCCAAAGAATTCAAACAAATTCTTAACATATATACCCTGAGAGATATGCAGCTGTCAGGGTATATACCCGGTAGGTATACAGGTGACTTGCAGCCCTGATAACCCTCGTGTAGTAGATAGACTTTAAACCCCACTAACCAATCAATCAGCCTTAATGACCCTCGTGTAGTAGACAGACTTGAAACCCCCAATTCAAAATATTAATTATAATAATCTATATTTATACATGTACAGAGCATAGCTGACATCAATGACATATTACTATATAGCTGACATCAATGACATACTACTATACAGCTGACATCAATGACATAATACAATATAGAAAATTCGTCTCTCAGCCATTGAGTAGAGAGGACGTGTTCTACACTGCTGCCCTCTATAGCTGTTCGGTGGCAGTTTCATTTTCTCAACATGGCGCAGGCAGCCAGACGCCGCGTCAACACTGTGTGTTTGGAATTAACTCGTGGGGCAGTGCTTGGACCATCAATGGCGATATTATTGCCAGCGATAATCCGAGACACCTATGGTATCGCCAACGAGGATTTGTGCGGTGTAGCGATGAATGGTGTGACAAGAATCTTTGTAAAGTTTAGCTCAGCTCAAGTTTACGAGAATGTCGTCGACAAGTATCAAGAGGTCAATCTGGTGGTTAACCAGGCTGTGTCGTGAAGCTACACGATGTGTCCCGCCATTATACATGGGTAAAAGTGAGAAATGTACCCTTTGAGGCTGATGCGACTGATATACGTGCTGCCCTGAGTAATTACGGCACCATACACATGGCTACAGCAGGGAGGTGGCCTGATGGCCCATATGAAGGACTACCTGAGGGAACTTTTCGGTAAAAATGACATTACGACATCCAATCCCTTCATATGTGATCCAGCAAGACTTCAGGACTCAAGTTTTGTGACTTATGCAGGGCAACGCCGCACTTGTAGGTTGTGTGGAGCATACGATCATTTGGCGGTGCAGTGTGAAAGGAGACGAGGTGCCAGGGTTGTACAACAGAGCAAGGATTTAGGGGAGAAGGTATAAGGCAAGATGTGCCTGAAGCGCCTGTGCAACCCTCAAGATTGTCTTGGAGCGAAGAGGTTGAGAGGTCTCTGAACACGGTGTGTGCTACACTCCCGGAAGTGTCGCCTCCTTTGGAGCAGCCCCAGAGGTGGAAACGGCTTCGCGAGAAGAGCAGGCCAATGATGTGGAGACATCCATTGTCTCTGTGTTAGACGAATTATTTACGGAGGACAGCATGAGTCCTGCGACAGCACCATCCCTAGACTTGGGACAGGCTGCGACGGCGGACGTGGATCACGACGTGCAGCTGGTAGTGGACGCCACTGACGCCTTGCTGAAACAAACGGTGGAGGTGGAAATTCACCAGGATTGCACTGTGGACGACGAAATGCAGGTACAAAGTGTAACACGAAAGCGCTCTGTTACACTTTCAGATTCTGATGATGTGTTAACGCCAGCCCAAAGATCAGGGAAGAAATCATGGGGGATGTGGCACAGAAAGGGTCCTGTGTACCCAAAGCACAGGGGATAATCAGGAGTGCTTCAAAAGGAGGGGAAGGGAAAATTGGAAACAAAAAATCTAGTGAAAAACATTCAGTGTCGAAAGGAAAACCATCATTGTCGATTTTAAGTGCCTCACAATAAACATTAATGGTTTGCGAACTGTACGAAAGTGTGCATGGTTTACGTGATTTATTGGTGCGTAATAATGTGGACGTTGTGTTCATACAGGAACACAATCATAAATGTGGTAGTAAATTGCGGATAGAAGGATATAATGTGTACATGGAGAATGCAATTCGGTTGAAAGGTGGCGTTGCCATCATGATCAGGGAGACTAGCCCGTTTGTTGTGAGACGTAGTGAAGGGGGGGGAGGGGAGGATAATAAGGGTGGAGGGCTATGGGGACGGGTGTGAAGGTGGCTTTTGTGTGTGTGTATGGTCCAGCTGAGAATGATGGGCGTGTAAAAGCAACCTTTGTGAAAGAGGTGTTAATTTATTATTTTGAGGTCACTCCCTGAAGTAGCTATTGTAGGCGGGGATTGGAATTGCGTGATCCGGCGTAAGGATGTAGAACCTCGGGGAAGTGGGTACTTTTCAGGGGTATTGGGAGATTTAATGTCAGGGGTGGGATTAAAGGATGTGGTGGGGGGGGGAGAGGTTGAGCATACTTTTGTACGTCGTGGATATGCGGCGCGACTTGATAGAGTGTAATGTGTCACGCACCCATCGTAGTTAATAGTGTGCGTGTTTTAGATGTGGTGTTTTCTGATCATAGAGGAGTTCTTGTGGACGCAGGGTGGGAGGGTTTACCTAGAGGGTTGTAGTTATTGGAAATTGAATGTTAAATTGTTAAAAGGGGAGGAGAATAGGAAATCTTTTGAGTGTTTTTGGGAGGGTTTGTTAGCAGGGGCTCCTGGGGATAGAGACTTGGTTAGGTGGTGGGATGTGGTGGCTAAGAAACGTATTCGGGATTACTATGTTCGGCTTGGGAGGGAAAGTAATCAACTTTTATATGGGCTACAGGGGTATTTAGAAGGACAGTTACGCAATTGTTATGTGGGTGATGGTGGGAGATACCCTGTGGAGGAAATAGAGGATTTAAAGCAACGTATTAAGGGTTTGCATAATGGTCGATTTGATGGTGCACGTGTGGCTGGAGGGTTGGAGGAGGTTCTCTACGGGGATCGGCCTTCGGCGTGTGCGTTAAGGGGACAACAGAAGAGGGCAGCCACGGAGATGATGGGATTAACAGTTCAAGTGGGGATGGGAGGGTATAGGGAAGGGCAGGTATTGATGTCGACTGAAGGTATGAGTGGATATATTGATGCATGGTTTAGGTCATATGCACAACATGTGGGTATACGAGATGATGCTTTAAGGGACATGGGTGGTTATGTGCAATGCGAGCTTGATGGTAGAGATAGGGAGACTTTGGAAGGACAGATTACGGAAGGGGAAATTTGGAGAGCTATAGTAGGTGCAAGTTTAGGTAAGGCACGGGTGTAGACGGGTTGCCTAATGATTTTTATGTTAAGAACTGGGAAGTATTGAGGAGATTTTTAGTCAGATTGTTCAATGTAATGAAGGAAGATGGGGCAATGGGTGAGCAGCAAAGGACTGCTGTTGTTGTATTAGTGCCAAAGGGTGGACAGACCACGGTAGAAGATTACCGTGCAATATCGCTTATGTGCGGTGATTATAAGTTATTTGCAAGGGTATTAGGGAACAGAATCAAACAGGTTTTAGGTAAAGTAATTGATAGAGGACAATATGGCATACCGGGTAGATCAATGTATGAAGGGCATGGAGCTATTAGGAGTTTTATAGAGCATAGGGGGGAGGGGGGAGGGGGTGTTTTTGGCTCTGGATTGGAGAGCTGCTTATGATAGCGTAGAAAGGGATGCATTATGGAGTTTTATGCGTTGGTTGGGTTTCGGGAGGGAAATTGTTTCTTGGGCAAAAACTTTGTATCTGGGTGCAGTTATGAGAATACAGGTTAATGGACGACTAGGTGATAGCATACAGATGGGAAGGGGTTTGCGACAGGGATGCCCTCTGTCGCAAATTTTGTTTGCATGTCTTCAGGAACCCTTTTATAGGGCAGTTAGGTGGAGTATAGCGAGAGCGAGGGTTGGTGTTGCACGTGAAGGGGAAGCGGGTATAGTGGGTTACGTGGATGATACAACTGTCTTGGTGAGGGATGTGAGGGATTTACATAAGGTAGAAAGGGTGATAGACGTTTTTGGTGAGGCTACAGGGATGAAAATTAATGTAGTAAAGTCCAAGTATTTGGATCTAGGGGATAGCGTACATAAAGGTGAGACTGTTGAGGGTGGGTGGCGTGTGGTAGATCAGTTGTTGATATGTGGGATAGTGTACATGCGGAATGATAGGGATGCACAAGAGGCAAATTCGAGGCGCACCGTGGATGGAGTTTTGAAAAGATTGGGAGGTTTGAGGGCAGAGCAATTATCGTTGCATCACGAATGTCCTGTTGTATAGCAAGTTATGGCACGTGGTGGCAATATATCCGTTACGACGGTGTGAGGTGCAACGGTTGCAACTGCGGGTGTTCAGATTTATATGGGGATCGGGTTGTGACTGGCTAAGTAGAGGGTGGTGTCGCTTCCCGTTTAGCCAGGGGGGCTGGGGCTTATACTCTTGAGAAGCGTATGTTTTAGTGTGTTTCTGAAAAGGGGCTTGTGAGGGAGGGGTGAGGGGGGGAGGCCTTGAAAGAATGCGCATGGATATGCAACGGTGGTGGAGGGGTAGGGATTTAATGTTTGGGGAGGCTATGTTGCGAGTTTTACTGAAGGTAAGGGATCCGAAACAGCTTAAATTGAAGGTTCTTGAGAGGGTGGGGGGTGGGTCTGTGGTGGCGGCAGTTGAGGGGGCATACCCTATGTATGCATGGGGTTCTGTATGGAAATGTCTTCAACAACTACGTGTAAAACCAAGTGTCAGGGAGGTTATGTTTAGGTTTTTTACATGGGATCTTGCCGTCTGGGGTTGTGTTTATTTAATAGGAGATTAAGGGAAGGTGGGGAGTGCAAAGCGTGTGGATGTCCGGAAACTATATTTCACGCTGTGTACTTTTGTATTTGTTTAGAAGATGTGAGGGTCTGGCTAAGTAGGGTAGTTAGGTTAGTGGGTGGGGAAGGATTACAGGTGTTGCGGGTGTTAAGTTTAGATATAGGTGGGTGGAGTCAGCAGGTGGTGAATGCGGTTGCGTATGTGGTCACAGATTTTATTTATATATCTTGGGCAATGAGGGAGGTGGGAGTCGAGGAAAGGATAAGAGTGTTAGAGGCCACGATGTATAGAACAAAGTGCCGCAATAGGGATCTTTATGGGGGAAGATGGGAGACAGCATTTACTGAAGGTTATCGTAGATTCAGGTTGAAGGATTTAAGAGATTTAAGTGTAAAGTAAGGGGTTGCGGCGGGCTAGTTTTCTTAAGTATGGAAATGTGTATAGATGTTAGCGTGTGTGGTATGTTTGGTAATATAATAAATAAGCTTCTTTTGTGATGTGAGTTTGGTCTGGGTTGTTGTGTAAGATATTCACATTGTTTTTCAGGTATCGAATTTAATGTGTATAATGTGTGATCTAAGTATGTCTGGATTCTCCTTTTGTCCTCAAAGGTGTTATACAAAGATAGTACTGTGGTGTATGTGATGTGTAGGTTTATATGTATTCAACACATGCTTGTTGTATGTTCCCTTTCGTTACTTTGTTTCAATTGTCATTTCAATGCACTTTGTATAGCATTATACAACGGTATCGTTCTTTACCATATTTAGTAATTTTTTTTAGACGCATTCCTTTTGTGTCTGAGATTGTTGTATACGGGTTTAAGTGTAAATGTAATGAGTCGGTTTTGAGATCTAAGCTCTTTTCTTTGTATGTTTATTTGTATTTTGGTATATGTAAAGCTGTAATGTTAGGAATAAGTATGTAGATGTTCTAGTAGGATTATGATGTTAGGTTTTGGTTTATTGATTAATGAGAAGGCTGGAAGTAACTGTTACATTTTCTTGTATATATTATTTTCAATTGTATGAGTCTTTGTCATATGTCATGTTAAATGTAACATTTATATGGAAGTTAGGTTTTGAGTCATTGAATGTTTTTGCCAGTTCATGACCCTGTTACGGTGTTTATTTGTAGCAATGTTATTGCCGTAAGTTATTATTGTATGTTATACAGATATATCTTGCAAGTATAGGTGCAATCCATTTGTGTTAGTTTATTATGTGTTTGGTTTTCTTATGTCAATGGCCGAACCTTCAGGATTGAGATCCATACTGTTTCCTTTTATTTTTATATTTATGTATACTGTATTGGTTATAAATAAAATATAAAAAAAAAAAATAAATCCCCTCATTCCCCATGAAATGTCCAGATAATCCACTATGATATACATTATAGCCCTTCCAACATCCCTAGGCACTCCCCTTACATCTAGTAGTAAAGCCCGTAAAAGCGGCAAACGACCCCCCCCCCCCCAGTCTGATAACCCCACCCATCCATGATCTCACCCCCTCCAAGGAGGTACAAAAAAAGACCACATGAAACGCCGTTTCAACATCACCACAAAACTGACAAAAAGCCTCTTCCACAAACCCCATACTACGTAACACCTCCTTGGAAGCCAGAATCCCCATGATAAACCTATATACTAATTCTCTTACTCTAGCCGGTATCCGAAGCTTACTAAAATCTTTCCAAATAACCCCCCAATCATACGTTGGATACACGGCTACCCCTTGCATAATTCCTTGACCTTTCACTACCCTCACCAACCGTTTCACTTTGATTTTATCCACCTGTTGCACTGTCAATAAAAATCTCAACATATCTTCACAAACCCTCAAATTCCTTCCCACTCCACCATTTACGTGCCTCCTCCATAACTCTTCCTACTTTAGCGCCCCTCACACCCCCTTCCCTCATATACCTCCACTTGATATATACAGCCATTACTCTCAGTCCTAAAGGCAAGAAACCTAAACCCCCTCTCCGAACATCCGTCATAACTAATCCTCCTTACTTAACCATGCCCCCCAAATCCCCACACAAACTTCAGCACCCTCCTCTGCATTTCCACAATACCTCGTACCTCTAAGGGAAAAACCTCTGCCACCCCCCCATACCTTGCTATAGAACAAGTGAATTTACCACCACTACCCTCTGATGTAAAGCTAATCCCTCGCACTTAAACCTCCTAGTCTACTTAAAACCTTACCCGTGACAGACTCCGAATTTACCCTTCTGCATGCCTGCATTTTCCGCCAAATACCATATCCCACATACCTTGATTCTGTCAACCACTGTCCATCCTAACCCCTATCCCCAAGCCCCCCCCTATCCAATTACCGACCTCTAGTAACCTTGATTCACCGTATTAACTCTCATTCCGGTATTCCATACCAAACATCTGAATCACTCTACCCACCCTCCTTAACTCCTCCTTACCCCTTAGCAAAAACAGTAGTATCATCCACATACCCAACGATGCCCCCCCCTTTGCACCCCCCTTCCATCTCCTGATTGTTCATACCCTCTCAACAACTCATAAAAAATGATTCTGCAACACACGCAAAGAGCAGCTGTGACATCGGACAGCCCTGCCTCAAACCTCTCTCCATTGTCCACTTTCACCCAACCTCCCATTGACCTGTACCCTCATCACCTCTGCCCCATCATACAGGTGTTCCCCCACCTCACTACCCCCTCCCGAAACCCCAACCATCTCTAAGCAAACCCCTAAAAATCTCTGTCCAAGCAATCATAAGCATTCACCCAATCTAAACCTAGTATTCCCCCTCCCGTACATCTCTCTAGAAAATCCCTAATCAAACCATGTCCATCCCTCATCCTTCTTCCCGGAATTCCCAACTGTCCCCTATGTAACACTAAACCCAACACTTTCCTCATTCGTTGCCCAAAACCTTAGCAAAAATCTTGTAATCCGAGCACATTAACGTAATCGCACGGTAATCGTTCAAAACTCGGCATTCCTTCTTTTTGGGCACTAAAACCGTGACACCCGTTCTTTGATTTCCCCATCCTCCCACTACTTAACATACAATTCAAAACCCCCACCAGACAATGCCGTACACTCCCCCAATGATACCTATAAAAATCGTTTGGTATTCCGTCTATGCCTGGGGTTTTACCCTGGCACATCCCAAAAACCTGCCTCCTCCACCTCCTCTACATTAATACTACCCTCGATTCTGTCACTGTCCTGCTCACTTAATACCCTATTAAACCCTTCATCCCCAAACCGTCCCTCACCCACACCCCCGCCAACCCTCCTCCACTTCTCCCTAAACCAAAAATCTGCATACAAACTAATATTTTCAGTGGTGGATAGGCCTTGACCCTCCTCAAAGCCACCCCCCCCTGTACCTGCCTCAATACGCCAAGGTGGTCTTCCGCCTGCCGTTCCTTAAACCTCCTTAATACAA
>NW_026500329.1:0-19413 GCF_026875155.1 Cherax quadricarinatus | reverse complement strand
CAACCGGGCCATACGATGTGTGCTTGCAACAACCTGGCCAGTACGACTGTTGCCACAACCTGGCCAGTACGACTGTGTTGCCACAACCTGGCCAGTAAGACTGTGTGTTGCCACAACCTGGCCACTACGCCTGTGTGTCCACAACCTGGCCAGTACGACTGTGTGTTGCCACAACCTGCCCAGTACGACTGTGTGTTGCCACAACCTGGCCAGTACGGCTGTGTTGCCACAACCTGGCCAGTACGACTGTGTGTTGTCACAACCTGGCCAGTACGACTATGTGTTGCCACAACCTGGCCAGTACGACTGTGTGCTGCCAAAACCTGGCCAGTACGACTGTGTGTTGCCACAACCCTGGCCAGTACGACTTTGTTGCCATAACTGCCAGAAACTGTGTTCCACAACTGGCAGTACGACTTGTATTCCATGGCCATACGACTGTGTGTTGCCACAACCTTGCCAGTAGGACTGTGTGTTGCCAAAACCTGGCCAGTACGACTGTGTGTTGCCACAAACTTGCCAGTACGAATATGTTGCCACAAACTTGCCAGTACGACTGTGTGTTGCCTCAACTTGGCCAGAACGACTGTGTGTTGCCACAACCTGGCCAGTACGACTGTGTGTTGCCACAACCTGTCCAGTACGACTGTGTGTTGCCACAACCTGGCCAGTACGACTGTGTGTTGCCACAACTTGGCAAGTACGACTGTGTGTTGCCACAACTTGGCCAGTACGACGGTGTGTTGCCACAACATGGCCGGTACGACTGTGTGTTGCCACAACCTGGCCAGTTCGACTGTGTGTTGCCACACATGTCCTGGTACACAGTCTGGTACACATGTCCTTGCACACAGTCTGGTACACATATCCTGGTACACAGTCTGGTACACATGTCCTGGTACATAGTCTGGAACACATGTGTTGATACACAGTCTGCTACACATGTCCTGGTACACAGTGTGGTACACACGTCCTGGTACGCAGTCTGGTACACATGTTCTGGATGTCATATTCCATTGTTCTGGACGGGTTTCCCTGTCATATATCGTTGTTCTGGACGGGTTTCTTTCTCATATTTCATTGTTCTGGACGGGTTTTCTTCGCATATTTCATTCTTCTGGACGGGTTTCCTTCTCATATTTCGTTGACCAGGACATGTTTCCTTCTCATATTTCATTGTTATGGACGGGTTTTACTGTTATATTTCACACAACACAAGAACACAAGAAAGGAGGAACACTGCAGGAGGCCCGCTGGCCCATACTAGGCAAGTCCTTTACAATTCATCCCACTAACAAAACATTTGCCCAACCCAATTTTCAATGCCACCCAAGAAATAAGCTCTGATGTGAAAGTCCCACTCAAATCCAACCCCTCCCACTCATGTATTTATCCAACCTTGATTTGAAATTACCCAAAGTCCTAGCCTCAATAACCCAACTAGGTAGACTGTTCCACTCATCAACTACCCTATTTCCAAACCAATACTTTCCTATGTCCTTTCTAAATCTAAACTTATCTAATTTAAATCCATTAGTGCGGGTTCTCTCTTGGAGAGACATCCTCAAGACCTTATTAATATCCCCTTTATTAATACCTATCTTCCACTTATACACTTCGATCAGGTCTCCCCTTTTCTTGTCTAAAAAGTATGTAATTTAAGGTCTTCAATCTTTCTTGATAAGGAAGATTTCAATGCTATGTTTTAATTTAGTCACCCTACGCGAATTTTTTCTAACGATTTTTGTCATTTTGTAGTCGGAACCAGAACTGGCTGCTAATCGGGTGGGGCCTTACAAATGATGTTAAAGTGAGTTGATTTCTGGACTTCTTTTGCTTACACTTCTTGATTAAATCCGTAATCTATTTGCCTTATTACGTACGCTAGGCATTTTGTCTTTTTTTAAAGGGTTGTGCTCCCAAAACCCCCCAAGTCCTTTTCGCAATCTGTAGGGCTAGTTTACATTTTTAACTTATAATATGGGTTTAGGGGCACCCCCAAGTTCAAAACCCTTGATTTATCCTTGAATGCATCTGCCACTTTTCTGACCAAAATGAGTTGGTTTAAACCCTCCGAAGTTCCAAAACTCTACGTTTGAATAAATTATCCTACCTATCTTTGTGTCATCGGCAAATTTTTGCTCAATCATAGTAATTCCCATCAGATCATTGATTATTTTAAAACAACAACGGGCCCAAGTGATCCCTGTGGAAACCCCACTTTTTAAAGACCCCCCACCGGATTTAACCCCATTTTGGACACTCCTGTTTCCCTTTCGTGAGCCATGATGGGCCCACGGGGGACTTTTCCCCCAAAGCCATGAGGCCATTTTCTTTAAAGTCTAGGTGTGGAATCTATCAAAGCCTTACTAAAATTAAGTATAACCCCAAATTTCTTTTTTGTGTCAACCCCTAAAAAGCTTTCTGAAAAAAAAGTTAATAAATTAGTTAACAAGACCGGCCTTTGTAATCCATGCTGAGATCATTAAATCAAGCCATGCTTATCGAGAGGCTTTTATAATCCGCATAATTGATTTAGAAATTTTGCCTAAATTGGGTCGGGTTATTGGGGCCGGTAATTTGAGGGTAACGATTTGCCCCCCTGTTTTAAAAATAGGAATTACATTAGCCTCTTCCCCCAATATCAGACCTTTACCTGTTTGAAGGAAAAATTTAAAAATTTATTTAATGGTTCACAGAGTTCCATTTTGTTTCCCTTTAAAAAACCCTTAAAAAAACCCATCAGGCCCCGGGCGACTTTTTTTGCTTCAGTCTGCTATCTGCTTAAAACCATCTCACTAGTGACTGTGATGTTCCAAAATTTATCTTCTTTCCCCCACTGAAAAAAATTAATTATGGAAATTGTTAGTGTCTTCTGTGTAAAAACTGAGAGAAAATAATTTTTAAAAATCAAGCCATTTCATTTCTTTGTCGTAAGTGCCCTAGTTTTTTTTAAGGGGACCTATCTTATCTCAAAACTTTTGTTCTATGACCTGGAAAAAAAATTTTTCGGTTTTTTTTAATCCTAAAAATTTTAAATTTTCATACCCCTTTTAGCCTTTTCTTACCCCCTTTTTAAATTTCTTAATGTCAATATATGATTCATAAATGCCCCTACCTCTTTGATACCCTATAAAATTTCCTTTTCTTATCCCTAGTAATTTTTGACCCCTATTATTCATCCTTTTGGGTCATTTCTATTTGATCTAATTTATTTTTATGGGATAAGCCTTTTGAGCAGCATGTAAGTGTTCAGAAAACGTCATATTGATAGCTTCTTCGTTACCCCAGTCAAAGTGATAAGTTTTCCCCTTAACCCTATCGTAATCTGAAAAGCGAAAATCTGGGATGTTACGAGTTATCGACTATCGTCTTCCATTCAATGCTAAATGAATTGTTTTGGGGGTCGTAGCACCCAGTTCCTCAAAATTTTTAAATTATAAAAGGGATTATTGTTTGCCTAACTAAGTCAAGCAGTTTATTTCCCCTTGGGGTTCTGTCACAAAGCTTCAAAAAACAATCAGAAATACTTCAAAAAAGTGTATTAATTCTAAATTCCCAGAAAAGAAATTCCAAACAACTGCTAAAAGTAAAGTCTCCCTAAATTACTACATTTCGTTTTGGGGCCTTTAAAATTTCCCCAATGTAGTTTTCCCTTTCCCTATCAATTTTGGGGGCTTTAAAACACCCAAAAAACATTTTTTATCCCCCTCTGAAAATTTATCCAAACACACCTGTATTGTTACTTCGCTTAATACCCGTTTTTTGCCCCCGTTCAAGCGATCTGGGGACTTAAAATGCCACCCCCCCCCCCCCCAATACTTCTTTTCTTGGAAAAAATTTAAAAAAACCCTGATATGACTTTCCGCAGGCATGTCCCGACTTTTTGAATTTAAAACCACGTCTCAGTTAAGGCAAAACATCAATGTTCCCTCCTAGCAACTAACTCAACTCGTCCATCTTTTTCCCTAGCACTAGGCAATTAGCATAATAAAATTAAAGATTTCCCTTTTCTTTACCCTCCGCCTTTTATTTTTTACTAAACCTATTACTGCCTTATCCCAAGGTCCCTGGCTTTTCAAATCTACCTCGTTCTTTTTAAATACTATTCCCCCTAGAACCGAAATATTACACACGGGACTTCACTGTTTTCCTGCCAAAACCCATCCCACAAATATTTATTTAAAAGTCCTAACTGCCCCCCCACTGCAGTTGCCAGGCTCCCACCCCAACCTGATAAGTAAAACCCCACCGGCATCATGCAGTTTGAGTTTATAAAGGCCCCTTTGTCGTGAATGTTACCGCTTTTTCCTTACAGTTTTTCACCAGCAATTGACCCAGTTGTCCTGGACAACCATTTTTTCAACTCCCCCCCTTTGGGAAAAATACCCATATGAGAGGGTTCCCACCCTTACCCTAATTATTTCTTTTGCTGCCTATACCTGTAATCGGGTCTTCATCCTACGTCTGCAAAGATCGTTGCCCCCAGCACGGGGGAAGTAATAGGTTTGTCCCTTACCTCTAGATGTCATCCAGACGGAACAATATCCTCCACCCCACCCCCCGGAAAGAAAAATCTCTGTCCCCCTACTCCTGTCCTTCAAAGAAAACGCCCTACCCATTACCTAACTTGGGTTTTCCCCACAACAAAAATATTCTTCCTTTCCTTGGGGTCTTTCGTCGTGACGTTCCCAGTAGTCGACTAATTCGTGGTGCAGAGAATGTTTGGATGTTTCCCAACAGTTTCCCGGCAGACTCTTTCTTCTTAAAGTTTTCCTTTCCATTCGTCTTTTGTCGTAAAATTTTTTTCCCGGCTGTCCAGCCATGACCGTTTCCCTTCTTGACCTGAGGACTCAAAAAGGAGGACTATCAAAATCTTTTTTTTTCCTCGTCAGCGCCAAATTTTCCAATTCCCCAAACCCAAAAATTTTTCCTTATGCTGTTGGTAAAGTTGCTCGATGGAGGGCATCTTTTTTTAATTCTAAAAAGGGCGCAAAGATTTCACAGAGCCAAGTCCGTCAAAACTGCGCAAAAAAACCAACTCATCAGGAGCTACTGCGCAGACGTCCCCACGGCCCAAAAGCGTGCGAAACATTTCATTGTTTTGGACGGTTTTTTCCCGTCATATTTTACTGTTTTGGACGGATTTTCCCGTCTAAATTTTATTGTTTGAACGTTCCTTTCATATTGCATAGTTTCGGGCGGTTTCCATGCCTTTTTTCTTGTTCTGCGGTTTTCCCCGTCATTTGCCCTTTTTGAACGGTTTTCCCCGTCATATTAAATTTTTTTATAGGGTTTTCCCCTCATATTTCATTGTTCTTGACGAGTTTCCTTCTCTATTTTAATTTTTCTGGACGGGGTTTTTCCCGTCTATTTTTATTGTCCGGAGGGGTTTCCTGTCATTTTAAAAATTTTTTGGACGAGATTCCCCCGTCATATTTCATTGTTCTGGAGGTTTTTCCTCTCATTTTCATTGTTTTGGGGCGGGGTTTCCTGTCTATTTCATTTTTCTGGAGGGGGGTTCTCTGTCATATTTCTTTTTTTTGGGCGGTTTTTCCTTTTCTATTTCATTTTTATTGACGGTTTCCCTCTCATATTTTATTTTCTCTGGACGGGTTTCCTTCTTAATTTTATTGTTCTGGGGCGGGTTTTTCTAATTTCATTTGGATGGTTTCCCTGTTGTTATTGTTTTTCGACGGTTTCCCTTTCTATTTATTGTCTGGACGGTTTCCCCGTCATATTACTTTTTTCTTGACTGGTTTCCCCGTCACATCAAATTTTTCAGGATGGGGGCCTGAATATTTCATTGTTCTGGACGGGTTTCCGTCATATTTTTTGCTCTGGGCGGGTTTACTGTCTTTTTCTTATTCGGACGGGTTTCCTCTATATTTATTGTTCTGGATGTTTCTTTTCCAAAATTTATTGTTCGGACGGGTTTCCTTTCATATTTTTAATGTTCTGGGCGGGTTTCCCTTTTTAAAATTCTTGTTCGGACGGATTTCCCCGTCATATTTCGTTTTCGGGGCGGGTTCCCTTTTCATATTTCTTGTTTGGAGGGTTTCCCCTTTTCTATTTTATTGTTTTAGGAGGGGGTTTAAATTCTCAATTTTATTGTTTTTGGACGGGTTTCCTTCCTATTTTATTGTTCTGGGGAGGTTTCCCGCCATATTTCATTGTTTGACTTTTCCCCTCATATTGCATTGTTCTGGAGCGTTTTTTCCGTCAATTTCTTTTTTATTTGGGTTTGACGTCATATTTCATGTCCTGGACGGTTTCCTTTTCATTTGCTTGTTCTTGCGGTTTTTTCCCCTTTAACGCTGGTTTCCCTGTCTATTTTTTTGTTCTGGACGGGTTTCCTGTCACTTTCATTTTTCTGGACGGGTTCCCCGTCTTTTCATTGTTTTGGACGGGTTTCCTGTCTATTTCATTTTTTCTTGACGAGTTTCCTTTTCCTTTTTCTTTTCGCCCGGGTTTCCCTTTCATATTTCTTCTTCTTTCGGGGCCCCTTTAAATTTTATTGTTCTGGACGGGTTTTCCCCGTATATTTCTTGTTCTTGGAGTTTCCTTCTCATATTCCATTTTCTGGACGGTTTCCCTGTCATATTTCATTCTTTTGGGCGGGGTTTCCCCACTTTTCATTGTTCTGGACGGGTTTTCCCCGTATATTTTATCTTCTGGGCGGGTTTCCCTTCATTTTTTACTGTTCGGACGGGTTTCCTGTCATTTTTTCCTGTATGGACGGGTTTCCCTGTCATTTTTATAATTCTGGACGGGTTTTCCCTTTTCATATTTCACTGTTTGGGGCGGGGTTTTTTCAATATTTCATTTTTCTGGAGGGGTTTTCCTGTGTATTTCATTGTTTTGGAAATGGTTTCCGTAAATTTCATTCTTTGGACGGTTTCCTTCTAAAATTTCATTGTTTTTGGGGGTTTACCTCTCATAATTCATTGTTCTGGACGGTTTCCCTGCATATTGCATTGTTCGACGGGTATCCCTGTCATTTTCATTTTTATAGGGGTTTCCATGTCAAATTTTATTGTTTGTAGGGGTTTCCTTCTCATTTTCATTGTTTTGACGGTTTCTTCTCATATTTTATTCTTTGGACGGGGTTTCCCTGTCATTTTCATTGTTTTGGTCGGGTTTTCCTTTTAACAAAAATGTATGGAGGGTTTTCCCTTTAATATTCCCTTGTTTGGGGCGAGTTTCCCTTATTTTTCTGTTTTGGGCGGGGTTTCCCCGTAATATTCATTTTTCTGGACGGGTTTTTCCCCTTTTTTTTCGTTTTTTCGGGGGGTTTCCTTCTCTTTTTCATTGTTTTTTAGAGGGTTTTGTGTCTATTTTATTGTTCTGGGAACGGGTTTCCCCGTCATATTTCATTGTTCAGACGGGCTTAAGTGTCATATTTTGTTGTTTTGGCGGGTTTCCTTTTCATTTTTATTGTTTGGCGGGTTTCCCTCTCTATTTCATTGTTCCCCAGGGGTTTCTTGTGTATTTCATTGTTCGGACGGGTTTCCCTTTTTATTTCATTTTTATTGACGGGGTTTCACTGGATTTTAAGTTTTGGACGGGGGGTTTCCTGTATTTTCATTTTTTGGAGGGTTTTCCCCTTTATATTTATTTTTTCTGGACTGGTTTTTCCCCGCCATTTCATTTTTTGGCGGTTTCCCTGTTATCGCATGGTTTGGGCTGGTTTCCCCGTCATATTCATTGTTCTGGGCGGGTTTCCCCGTCACATTTTCGTTTTTGGACGGATTTTCCCGTCAATTTTATTGTTCTGGCAGGTTTCCCTGTCGTTTTTCATTGTTTTTGATTGTTTTTTTCTCACAAATTCATTGTTCTGGGCGGGTTTTACTGTCATATTTCTTTTTATGGCGGGTTTTCCTCCATAAATTCATTGTTCTGGCTTTTTCCTTCTCATATTTTATTTTGTTATGAGGGTTTCCGTCAATTTTTATTGTTCTGGACGGGTTTTTCTGTCATATTTCTTTGTTTTGGACTGGATTCCTTTTTCTATTTTTATTGTTATTGAGGGTTTCCCTCTCATATTTCATTGCTTGGACGGGGTTTCCTTCTAATATTTCATTTTTCGGGGCGGGTTTCCTTCTCATATTTCAGTAGGGCGGTTTTTCCGTGTATGATTCATTGTTGTCGACGGGTTTCCCCTTTATATTCATTTTCTGGACGGGTTTTTCCCCGTCATATTCATTGTTCTTGATGGTTTCCCTGTCAATCAAATTATTTAGGTGGGGTTCCGTAATATTTATTGTTCTGGACGGGTTTCCCCGTATTTTTTATTGCTCTGGCGGGTTTTTCCTGCTATTTCATATTCTGGAGGTTTCCCCCTTAAAATTTATTTTTCTGGAATTTTTCTTTTTATATTTTATTGTTCTGGACGGGTTTCTTTCATATTTCATTTTTCTGGAGGGTTTCCTTTTAAAATTTTTTGTTCGGACGGATTTCCCCGTCTATTTTGTTGTTCTGGACGGGGTTCCCTTTATATTTCTTGGTTGGACGGGGTTTCCTTTCAATTTCATTGTTTAGGGGGTTAACTTCTCATATTTTTTTTGTTTTTGGACGGGGTTTTTTTCTCTATTTCATTGTTCTGGGGAGGTTTCCCCGCCATATTTCATTGTTCTGACGGTTTCCCTGTCATATTGCATTCTTTTTGGACGCGTTTCCCTGTCATATTTCATTCTTTTATTTGGGTTTGTCTGTCATATTTCACTGTCCGGGACGGTTTTCCTTGTCATATTGCATTGTTTTTGGGACGGTTTCCCTGTCATATCGCATGGTTTCCCTGTCATATTTCTTTCTTTTAAACAGGTTTCTGTCATATTTCATTGTTCTGGACGGGTTTCCCTGTCATATTTCATTGTTCTGGACGGGTTTCCCTGTCATATTTCATTGTTCTGGACGGGTTTCCCTGTCATATTTCATTGTTCTTGACGATTTTCCTTCTCATATCTCATTGTTCTGGACGGGTTTCCTGTCATATTTCATTCTTCTGGACGGGTTTCCCTATCATATTTCATTGTTCTGGACGGGTTTCCCTGTCATATTTCATTGTTCTGGACGGGTTTCCCTGTCATATTTCATTGTTCTGGACGGGTTTCCCTGTCATATTTCTTTGTTCTTGACGAGTTTCCTTCTCATATTTCATTGTTCTGGACGGGTTTCCCTGTCATATTTCATTCTTCTGGACGGGTTTCCCTGTCATATATCATGGTTCTGGACGGGTTTCCTTCTCATATTTCATTGTTCTGGACGGGTTTCCCTGTCCTATTTCAATGTTCTGGACCGGTTTCCCTGTCATATTTCATTGTTCTGGACGGTTTCCCTTTCATATCGCATGGTTTTGGACTGGTTTCCATGTCATATTTCATTGCCATGGACGGGTTTCCCTGTCATGTTTCATTGTTCTGGACGGGTTTGCCTGTAATATTTCATTGTTCTGTAAGGTTTTCCCTGTCATATTTCATTGTTCTTGACGAGTTTCCTTCTCATATTTCATTGTTGTGGACGGGTTTCCCTGTCATATTTCATTGTTCTGGACGGATTTCCCTGTCATATTTCATTGTTCTTGACGAGTTTCCTTCTCATATTTTATTGTTCTGGACGGGTTTCTCTGATATATTTCATTCTTCTTGACGGGATTCCCTGTCATATTTCATTGTTCTGGACGGGTTTCCCTGTCATATTTCATTGTTCTTGATTGGTTTCCCTGTCACATTTCATTCTTCTGGACGGGTTTCCTTCCGATATTTCATTGCTCTGCAGAGGTTTCCCTTCCATATTTCATTGTTCTGAACGGTTTCCCTGTCATATTGCTTTTGTTCTGCACGCGTTTATCTGTCATATTTCTTCTTTTTATACGGGTTCCTCTGTCACAATTCATTGTTCTGGAGGGGTTTTTCCCTGTCATATTTCATTGTTCTGGAGGGGTTTTTCCCGTCATATTTCATTGTTCTTGAAGAGTTTCCTTCCAGTTTTTCATTCTTCTGGAGGGGTTTCCTCTCTACTTCATTGTTCTGGACTGGTTTTCCTTCTCATATTTCATTGTTCTTGAGGGGTTTCGTTGTTATATTTCATTGTTCTTTACGGGTTTCGTTCTCACGTTTCTTTGTTCTGGACTGGTTTCCCTGTCATATTTCATTGTTCTGGCCGGGTTTCCTTGTCATATTTCTTGTTATGGACAGGTTTCCTCTCATATTTCATTGTTATGGACAGGTTTCCCTCTCATATTTCATTGTTCTGGACGGGTTTCCTTCTTATATTTCGTTGTTCTGGACGGGTTTCCCTGTCATATTTCATTGTTCTGGACGGGTTTTCACTCTCATATTTCATTGTTCTGGACGGGTTTCCTTCTCATATTTCATTCTTCTGGACGGGTTTTCCTGTCATATTTCATTGTTCTGGACGGGTTTCCCTGTCATATATCATTGTTCTGGACGGTTTCCCTGTCGTATTTCATTGTTCTGGACGGGTTTAAACTGTCATATATAATGGTTCGGGACGGGTTTCCTTCTCATATTTCATTGTTCTTGACGGGTTTCCCTGTCATATTTCATTGTTCTGGACCGGTTTCCCTGTCATATGTCGTTGTTCTGGACGCGTTTCCCTCTTATATCTCTTTGTTGTGGACGGGTTTCCCTCTCATGTTTCATTGTTCGGGAAACAAGTTTCATTCTCATATTTCAATGTTCTGACGGGTTTTTCTTCTCAATTTCATTGTTCTGGACGGGTTTCGCGGCCATATTTCATTCTTCTGGACGGGTTTCCTTCTCATATTTCATTGTTCTTTATGGGTTTCATTCTCATATTTAATTTTTATGGACGGGTTTCCTTCTCATATTTCATTGTTCTTGAGGGGTTTCGTTCTCATATTTCATTGTTCTTTACGGGTTTCTTTCTCATATTTCCTTGTTCTGGACGGGTTTTCTTCTCACTTTTCTTGTTCTGGAGGGTTTCCTACACATATTTCATTTTTTTGGGGACGGGTTTCCTGTCATATTACATTGTTCTGGACCGGTTTTCCTGTCATATTTCGTTGTCCTGGATGCGTTTCTCTCTTATATCTCATTGTTTTGGACGAGTTTCCCTCTCATGTTTCATTGTTCTGGACGGGTTTCTTTCTCTTATTTCAATGTTCTGGAAGGGTTTCGTGGCCGTATTTCATTGTTCTGGACGGGTTTCCTTCTCATATTTCATTGTTCTGGACGGGTCTCCCTGTCTTATTTCATTGTTCTGGACGGGTTTCCTTCTCATATTTCATTGTTCCGGACGGGTTTCTCTGTCTTATTTCAATGGTCTGAACCGGTTTCCCTGTCATATTACATTGTTCTGGACGGTTTCCCTTTCATATCGCATGGTTCTTGACTGGTTTCCCTGTCATATTTCATTGTTCTGGACGGATTTCCCTGTCATATTTCATTGTTCTTGACGAGTTTCCTTCTCATATTTTATTGTTCTGGACAGGTTTCTCTGATATATTTCATTCTTCTTGTCGGGTTTCCCTGTCATATTTCATTGTTCTTGATTGGTTTCCCTGTCACATTTCATTCTTCTGGACGGGTTTCCTTCCGATATTTAATTGCTCTGCAGAGGTTTCTCTTCCATATTTCATTGTTCTGCACGCGTTTACCTGTCATATTTCTTTCTTTTATACGGGTTGCTCTGTCACATTTCATTGTTCTGGACGGGTTTCCCTGTCATATTTCATTGTTCTGGACTGGTTTCCCTGTCATATTTCATTGTTCTGGACGGGTTTCCCCTGTCAAATTTCATTGTTCTGGACGCGTTTCCCTCTTATATCTCATTGTTGTGGACTGGTTTCCCTCTCATGTTTCATTGTTCTGAACGGGTTTCGCTCTCATATATCATTGTTCTGGACGGGTTTCCCTGTCATATTTCATTGTCCTGGACGTGTTTCCTTCTCATATTTCCTTGTTCTGGACGGGTTTCACTCTCATATTTCATTGTTCTGGACGGGTTTCCCTGTCAATTTCATTGTTCTGGACGCGTTTCCCTCTTATATGTCATTGTTGTGGACGGTTTCCTTCTCTTATTTCATTGTTCTTGATGGGTTTCGTTCTCAATTTCATTGTTCTTAGGGGTTTTTGTTCTCATATTTCACTGTTCTTTACGGGTTTCGTTCTCATTTTTCCTTGTTCTGGACGGGTTTCCATCTCATGTTTCATTGTTCTGAAGGGGTTTTCCTGCTTCATACTTTCCCCATTTTTTTCTGGACGGGGTTTCCCTGTTATATTTCATTGTTTGGACTGGTTTCCTTCTCATATTTCATTGTTAGGGACGGGTTTCCTTCTCATATTTCGTTGTTCTGGACGGGTTTCCCTGTCATATTTCATTGTTCTGGACGGATTTCCTTCTCATATTTCATTGTTCTTTACGGGTTTCGCTCTCATATTTCCTTGTTCTGGGCGGGTTTCCTTCTCATATTTCCTTGTTCTGGACGGGTTTCCATCTCATATTTCATTTTTCTGGACGGGTTTCCTTCTCATATTTCATTGTTCTGGAGGGTTTCCCTGTCATATTTCATTGTTCTGGATGGGTTTTCTTGTCATATTTCATTGTTCTGGACGGGTTTCCCTGTAATATTTCATTGTTCTGGACGGGGTTCCTTGTCATATTTCATTGTTCTGGACGGTTTTCCCTCTCATATTTCATTGTTCTTGACTGGTTTCCTTCTCATATTTCATTGTTCTGGACGGGTTTCCCTCTCATATTTCATTGTTCTGGACGGGTTTCCCTGTCACATTTCATTGTTCTTGACGAGTTACCTTCTCATATTTCATTGTTCTCGACGGGTTTCCTTGCCATATTTCATTCTTCTGGACGGGTTTCCCTGTCATATTTCATTCTTCTGGACGGTTTTCCCTCTCATACTTCGTTGTTCTGGAGTGGTTTCCTTCTCATATTTCATTGTTCTGGACGGGTTTCCTTCTCATATTTCGTTGTTCTTTAGGGGTTTCCCTGTCATATTTCATTGTTCTGGATGGGTTTCCTTCTCATATTTCATTGTTCTGGACGGGTTTTCCTGTCTTATTTCAATGTTCTGGACCGGTTTCCCTGTCATATTTCATTGTTCTGGACGGTTTCTCTTTCATATCGCATAGTTCTGGACTGGTTTCACTTTCATATTTCATTGTTATGGACGCGTTTCCGTCATGTTTCATTGTTCTGGGCGGGTTTCCCTGTCATATTTCATTGTTCTGGACGGATTTCCCTGTCATATTTCATTGTTCTGGACGAGTTTCATTCTCATATTTCAATGTTGTCGACGGATTTCCCTGTCATATTTCATTGTTCTGGACGGATTTACCTGTCATATTTCATTGTTCTGGACGAGTTTCATTCTCATATTTCATTGTTCTGGACGGGTTTCCCTGTCATATTTCATTGTTCTGGACTGGTTTCTCTGTCATATTTCATTGTTTTGGAGGGGTTTTCCTCTCATATTTCATTGTTCTGGACTGGTTTCCCTGTCATATATGATGGTTATGGACGGGTTTCCCTCTCATATTTCAATGCTCTGGACCGGTTTCCCTGTTATATTTTATTGTTCTGGACGGTTTCCCTTTCATATCGCATGGTTCGGGCTTTTTTTACTGTCATGTTTCATTGTTCTGGACGGGTTTCCTTGTCATATTTCATTGTTCTGGACGAGTTTCCTTCTCATATTTCTTTGTTCTGAACGGGTTTCCCTGTCATATTTCATTGTTCTGGAGGGGTTTCCCTCTCAATTTCATTTTTCTTGAAGAGTTTTCTTCCCATCTTTCATTGTTCTGGATGGGTTTCCCTCTCATACTTCATTGTTCTGGACTTGTTTCCTTCTCATATTTCATTGTTATGGACGGGTTTCCTTCTCATATTTCATTGTTCTCGACGGGTTTCAATGTCATATTTTATTCTTCTGGACGGGTTTCCCTGTCATATTTCATTGTTCTGGACGTTTTTCTTTTCTATATTTCATTGTTCTCGAGGGGTTTTCCCAATGTCATATTTTATTCCCCTGGACGGGTTTCCCTGTCATATTTCATTGCTCTGGTGGGGTTTCCTTCTAATATTACATTGTAATGGACGGGTTTCCTTCTCATATTTCATTCTTCTGAACGGGTTTCCCTGCCATATTTCATTGTTCTGAACGGGTTTCCTTCGCGTATTTCATTGCTCTGGACTGGTTTCCTCCTCATATTTCATTGTTATGGACGGGTTTCACTGTTATATTTAATTGTTTTGGACGGGTTTACCTGTTATATTTCATTGTTTGGACGGGTTTTCCTCTCATATTTCATTGTTCTGGACTGGTTTCCCTGTCACATTTCATTCTTCTGGACGGGTTTCCTTCTCATATTTCATTGTTCTGGACGGGTTTCCTTCTCATATTTCATTGTTATGGACGGGTTTCCCTCTCATATTTCATTGTTCTGGACTGGTTTCCATCTCATATTTCGTTGTTCTGGACGGGTTTCCCTGTCATATTTCATTGTTCTGGACGGATTTCCCTGTCATATTTCATAATTCTGGACGGGTTTCATTTTCATATTTCATTGTTCTGGACTGGTTTCCTTCTCATATTTCAATGTTCTGGACGGGTTTCCTTCTAATATTTCATTGTTCTTTATGGGTTTCGTTCTCATATTTCCTTGTTCTGGACGGGTTTCCTTCTCACATTTCCTTGTTCTGGACGGGTTTCCTTCTCATATTTCTTTGTTCTGGGCGGGTTTCCCTCTCATATTTCCTTGTTCTGGACGCGTTTACCTCTTATATCTCATTGTTATTGACGTGTTTCCCTCTCATGTTTCATTGTTCTGGACGGGTTTCCTTCTCATATTTCATTGTTCTGAACGGATTTCCTTCTCATATTTCATTGTTCTTGATGGGTTTCGTTCTCATATTTCATTGTTCTATACGGGTTTTGTTCTCATATTTCCCTGTTCTGGACGGGTTTCCTTCTCATATTTCCTTGTTCTAGACGGGTTTTCCCCTTCTCATATTCATTGTTCTGGACTGGTTTCCCTGTCATATATCATGGTTATGGACGGGTTTCCCTGTCATATTTCAATGCTCTTGACCGGTTTCCCTGTTATATTTCATTGTTCTGGACGGTTTCCTTTTCATATCGCATGGTTCTGGACTGGTTTCCCTGTCATATTTCATTGTTATGGACGGGTTTTTCCCTGTTTTGTTTCACTTTTCTGGACGGGTTTCCCTGTCATATTTCATTCTTATGGACGGGTTTCCCTGTCATATTTCATTGTTCTGGACGGGTTTCCTTGTCATATTTCATTGTTCTGGACGGGTTTCCCTCTCATATTTCGTTGTTCTTGACGAGTTTCCTTCTCATATTTCATTGTCCTGGACGAGTTTCCCGGTCATATTTCATTGTTCTGGACTGGTTTCCTTCTCATATTTCATTGTTCTGGTCGGGTTTCACTCTCATATCTCATTGTTCTGGACTGGTTTCCCTGTCATATTTCATTGTTCTGGCCTGGTTTCCCGGCCATATTTCATTATTCTTTACGGGTTTCGTTCTCATATTTCCTTGTTCTGGACGGGTTTCCTTCTCACATTTCCTTGTTCTGGACTGGTTTCCCTGTCATATTTCATTGTTCTGGACGGGTTTCCTTCTCATATTTCATTGTTCTGGACGGGTTTCCTTCTCATATTTCCTTGTTCTGGACGGGTTTCCTTCTCACATTTCCTTGTTCTGGACGGGTTTTCTTCTCATATTTCATTGTTAAGGAGGGGTTTCCCTGTCATATTTCATTGTTCTGGACGGTTTTCCCAGTCATATTTCATTGTTCTTGACGTGTTTCCCTGTCACATTTCATTGTTCTGGACGGGTTTCCCTATCATATTCCATTCTGCTGGACGGGTTTCCCTGTCATATTTCATTGTTCTGGACGGGTTTCATTCTCATATTTCATTGTTCTTTATGGGTTTCCTTCTCATATTTCATTGCTCTGGAGGGTTTCTTTGTCATTTTTCAATGTTCTGAACAGGTTTCCCTCTCATATCTCATTGTTCTGGACGGGTTTCCCTCTCATATTTCATTATTCTGGACGGGTTTCCCTCTCATATTTCATTGTTCTGGACGGGTTTCCTTCTCAATTTTCATTGTTCTGGACGGGTTTTCCTGTAAAATTTCATTGTTCTGGACGGGTTTTCCTCTCATATTTCGTTGTTCCGGACGGGTTTCCTTGTCATGTTTCCTTGTTCTGGACGGGTTCCTGTCATATTTCATTGTTCTGGACTGGTTTCCCTGTCACATTTCATTCTTCTGGACGGGTTTCCTTCTCATATTTCATTGTTCTGGAGAGGTTTCCCAGACATATTTCATTGTTATAAACGGTTTCCCCTGTCATATTGCATTGTTCTGGACTAGTTTTCCTGTCATAATTCATTTTGGGGTTTCTGGACCCGGGGTTTTTCCCTGTCATATTTCATTTTCTGGCGGGTTTTTCCCCTGTCTTATTTCATGTTCGGCGGTTTCCTTCTCATATTTCTTTGTTCTGGAGGGGTTTTCCCCTTTCCATATTTCATTGTTCTGGACGGGTTTCCCTGTCATATTTCATTGTTCTGGACTTTTCCCTTTAATTTCATTGTTCTGGACTTTTCCTTTCATATTTCATTGTTTTGGACGGGTTTCCCTTCATATTTCATTGTTTGACGGGTTTCCCTATCATATTTCATTGTTTTTGGCGGTTTCCTTTCATATTTCATTGTTCGGGACGGGTTTCCTTTCTCATATTTCTTTGTTCTGGAGGGGTTTTCCCTTCCCTTTTTTTCATTTTTTCATTGTTCTGGACGGGTTTCCCTTGCAATTTCATTTTGTTTCTTTTGGCTGAGTTTTCCTTCTCATATTTCATTGTTCTGACGGGTTTCCTTCCATATTTCTTTTTTTTTGGGGTTTCCCATTCATATTCTTTTTTCGGAGGGGTTTTCCTTCTCATATTTCATTGTCTGGAGGGGTTTTTCCCTGTCTATTTCAATTTTTCTGGACCGGTTTCCCTGTCATATTTCATTGTTCTGGACGGTTTCTCTTTCATATCGCATAGTTCTGGACAAGTTTCACTTTCATATTTCATTGTTCTGGGCGGGTTTCCCTGTCATATTTCATTGTTCTGGACGGATTTCCCTGTCATATTTCATTGTTCTGGACGAGTTTCATTCTCATATTTCATTGTTCTGGACGGGTTTTCCTGTCATATTTCATTGTTCTGGACTGGTTTCCCTGTCATATATGATGGTTATGGACGGGTTTCCCTCTCATATTTCAATGCTCTGGACCGGTTTCCCTGTTATATTTCATTGTTCTGGACGGTTTCCCTTTCATATCGCATGGTTCTGAACTGGTTTCCCTGTCATATTTCATTGTTATGGACGGATTTCCTTGTCATATTTCATTGTTCTGGACGGTTTTCCCTGTCATATTTCATTGTTCTTGACGAGTTTCCTTCTCATATTTCATTGTTCTGAAGGGGTTTCCCTGTCATATTTCATTCTTCTGGACGGGTTTCCCTCTCATACTTCATTGTTCTGGACTTGTTTCCTTCTCATATTTCATTGTTATGGACGGGTTTCCATCTCATATTTCATTGTTCTCGACGGGTTTCAATGTCATATTTTATTCTTCTGGACGGGTTTCCCTGTCATATTTCATTGTTCTGGACGGGTTTCTTTCTCATATTTCATTGTTCTCGACGGGTTTCAATGTCATATTTTATTCTTCTGGACGGGTTTCCCTGTCATATTTCATTGCTCTGGTGGGGTTTCCTTCTAATATTACATTGTTATGGACGGGTTTCCTTCTCATATTTCATTCTTCTGGACGGGTTTCCCTGCCATATTTTGTTGTCCCGGACGGGTTTCCTTCGCGTATTTCATTGCTCTGGACTGGTTTCCTCCTCATATTTCATTGTTATGGACGGGTTTCACTGTTATATTTAATTGTTTTGGACGGGTTTACCTGTCATATTTCATTGTTTGGACGGGTTTTCCTCTCATATTTCATTGTTCTGGACTGGTTTCCCTGTCACATTTCATTCTTCTGGACGGGTTTCCTTCTCATATTTCATTGTTCTGGACGGGTTTCCATGACATATTTCATTGTTCTTGACGGGTTTCCCTGTCATATTTCATGTTCTGGACGGATTTCCCTGTCATATTTCATTGTTCTGGACGGGTTTCCCTCTTATATTTCATTGTTCTTGATGAGTTTCCTTCTCATATTTCATTGTTCTGGACGGGTTTCCTTCTCATATTTCATTGTTATTGACGGGTTTCCCTCTCATATTTCACTGTTCTGGACTGGTTTCCATCTCATATTTCGTTGTTCTGGACGGGTTTCCCTGTCACATTTCATTGTTCTGGACGGATTTCCCTGTCATATTTCATAATTCTGGACGGGTTTCATTTTCATATTTCATTGTTCTTGACGGGTTTCCCTCTCATATTTCGTTGTTCTTGACGAGTTTCCTTCTCATATTTCATTGTTCTGGACGAGTTTCCCGGTCATATTTCATTCTTCTGGACTGGTTTCCCTGTCATACTTCATTCTTCTGGACGGGTTTCCCTCTCATACTTCATTGTTCTGGACTGGTTTCCTTCTCATATTTCATTGTTATGGACGGGTTTCCCTCTCATATTTCATTGTTCTGGTCGGGTTCACTCTCATATCTCATTTTTCTGGACGGGTTTTTTTCCCTGTCATATTTCATTGTTTGGCCGGGTTCCTTCTCATATTTCCTTGTTCTGGACTGGTTTCCCTGTCATATTTCATTGTTCTGGACGGGTTTCCTTCTCATATTTCATTGTTCTGGACGGGTTTCCTTCTCATATTTCCTTGTTCTGGACGGGTTTCCTTCTCACATTTCCTTGTTCTGGACGGGTTTCCTTCTCATATTTCTTTGTTCTGGACCGGTTTCCCTGTTATATTTCATTGTTCTGGACGGTTTCCCTTTCATATCGCATGGTTCTGGACTGGTTTCCCTGTCATATTTCATTCTTATGGACTGGTTTCCCTGTCATGTTTCATTGTTCTGAACGGGTTTCCCTGTAATATTTCATTGTTCTGGACGGATTTCCTTGTCATATTTCATTGTTCTGGACGGTTTTCCCTGTCATATTTCATTGTTCTTGACGAGTTTCCTTCTCATATTTCATTGTTCTGAACGGGTTTCCCTGTCATATTTCATTGTTCTGGACGGGTTTCCCTTTCGTATTTTCCCATTGTTCTTGAAGAGTTTTCTTCCCCATTTTATTGTTCGGAGGGGTTCCTGTATATTTTTTTGGAGGTTTTTCCCTCCATACTTCATTGTTCGGATTGTTTCCTTTATTTTCATTGTTAGAAGGGGTTTTCCCTTTCCATTTTTCGTTGTTCTGGACTTTTGT